>SNQJ01S0117474.1:4511-17285 GCA_010110895.2 Picea sitchensis
AAGACATATTGGGAGGAGATTGAGAGAGATTTTTTGAGTATGCTTGAGAGAGGAAAGTGAGCAGCAAAGAGGGCATGTTTTCCAAGGGAGCTAGGGTACAAATCCCAAGGAAATATTTTATGTTTTCTAGATGAGACATTTTTCTGTTGTGGGAGGCCGTACTGTATGGATACGTACAGTCCGTACAATAGTACGGATTTGGCACGAAAATCAAGGTAGTTTTGGGCATGGTTTTTGAGGCATATTTTAGATTTTTACTTGTTATTTTTGGGCCGTGTGAAAAAATCCATACAGCTGATTGTGGGCATAGAAATCAAATTATAGTGCATTCCGTACAACAGTATGGATTTGGCATGGAAAACGAGGTAGAATTTAGTGGGACGTTTTTGGTGCTGTGAGATATTTTCCTTGGCTGGAAATGTGTATTTGTTATTTTTTTGTACTTTCCTAAAGTTGAATAATAATCTCTCTCTCTCTCTCTCTCTCTCTCTCTCTCTCTCTCTCATTGGGTTCCCCACATTGGAGTTTTCCCTGGCATTTGCCTAAATTTCTGAGTTTTATGAGTTGTTGTCCACTATGTTTATTTCTGATGCTATTTTTCTTAGCAATGTGTATTTATGCTTATGGTAATTTCTGAATGTGGGTTTAAGGCATTTATGAAGTTTATGAAAGACATTTATCTCTAAGTTGCTAAGTGTTTGACATAAATTTCATTTGCTGATTTTTTGTCATTAAAAATCTACATGGTATTAGAGGTTTGTCTCTGAGTGACAGTGGGCAGTGTGAATTTTGGGCAAAAGGGTGTGATTGTTTTCTTTGAGTTGTGACAGGGAATATGGCTGCAAGCATTAGATACAAGGATTGGTTGGATGTCATTTCCAACTATTTGCAGTGGAAGGTTCGGTTGTCAGTTGTTCTCAAGGAGAACAAAATTTATAACTATGTCAACTCTGTTGTGGCAGCTCCCACAACAGATCATGTTGCTTTGGACTTGCATGAGACCAAGTAAGCCAAGGCTCAGAGGATTATTCTGGATGGGGTGAAGGATCACCTTATCCCACACTTGGCTGAGGAAAAGACTGCCAAGAAGATGTGGGATGCACTTAGAAGATTGTTTGAGGTGAAGAACGAGAACCAAAATATGGCCTTGAAGGTTGCATTGCATGATACTAATATGGGTAAGGAGGAGAGTGTCTCTTATTATCTTACCTAGGTGGCTCAAGTAAAATATGAGCTGGCAGATGTTGGAGAGGTCATTACAGATAATAAGTTAGTGAGGATATCCTTAAATGGCTTCACCAAAGAATGACAAGTATTCGTGTAGTGTGTGGTGGGATGTGAGCATCTACCAAATTGGAGCAGACTGTGGGATGATTTCACTCAGAAGGAGATCCAAGAAATATCTCAGAGAAGTGAACAAAAGAAAGAAAAAGTTGATGAGAATGTTGCTCTTACTGCAAAGAGCAAGAAGAAAGGAAGTTTTGGAAGGGACTTGAGTAAAATCAGATACTATTGTTGTAACCAATTGGGGCATATTGCCTCTCGTTGTTCTAAGAGGAAGAAGAATATGAAACCAGAGGGGCTTGAGACAGCTACTACAACAGCCATGGAGGACTTTGCTTCAAAGTATGAAAATGAATTTTCTTCGGTGACCCTAGTTTCCAGTTTCGGCAGCGGAGGATTTGGAGGTGATATCATATGGATTGTGGATAGTGGAGCCTCTAGCCACATGATGGGAATCTGTAGAGTATTCCTAGATTTCACTAAGATTGGTCCTATATTACAAGTGGTAAATGAAGGTGGTATGGTGAGAGTTGTACGTGGATTTGGGAATGTTAGATTCCAGCTCAAGTTTGGAGGACTCTTGGAGCTTGATGGAGTTCTCTTTGTTCCAGGTTTGAGGGTTAAATTTCTCTCAGTATCAACCTCGAAGGATGTAAGATATTTAATATTGTTCAAGAGGGAACATGTCTTTATCTACAGGCAGGGAGTGGACCCAGTAGAGATACAGTTGATCGGTAACTCGGTGGACAGGTTGTATATATTGAGAGGACAACCTTCGATGTATGATTCATCCTCATATGAGGAGCATGAGGAGGCTTCTTAGACTATGACGGTGACAAGGATTCAGTATTTCATTCCGAGAGAAGAGAGTGAGTCTCTTCTTAGAACTGACATGAGTCTTAGCCAGGTTGATCGAACCAATGCTCAAGATGAAGTGAGCTCAGGGTTCCAGGATGTTACCAGGATAACATCTTCTAGTTCAAGTTCTGTGTAGGTGTTGAGAATGGATCCAGGTTCAGAGGGAGCTCCTACAGAGCACAGTGTGATGAAACCATATGATAATTGTGGCAACGAGTACATCCCTCGCTAAGAGGGAGTGTTAGATTTTTAGCTCAGGAGGTACTCTGCATGTTTTGTCTTGTATGCGGATGTTACCTTATATTTACACTACCATCCACTTAACTTTGTAATGAGTTTTTATAAAGTTGTTTTAAGTGGTTATTTTATTAAATGACTTTTTAATAAAGTGTAACTTCTAATTTTAAAGTGACTTTATTTTCATAAAGAACTTATGTAATAAAGTGAAAATCACTTTAATATTTCAAATGATTCATTTTGGAGGGAATGGATCATGACCCTTGATCTTGAAAACAACAAGATATAATCTTGGCCTTTGGATTTAGGGTTGGGGAAGGTGAAAAGACACTTTGGAGGGAAAATGTCATTTTCAGATTTATAAAAGAATGTATTGGGTAGTGTGCAAGACATATTGGGAGGAGATTGAGAGAGATTTTTTGAGTATGATTGAGAGAGGAAAGTGAGCAACAAAGAGGGCATGTTTTCCAAGGGATATAGGGAACAAATCCCAAGGATATATTTTTTGTTTTGTGGCTGAAATATTTTTCTGCTATGGGAGGTCGTACTATACGGATCCGTACAGTCCATACAACAGTATAGATTTGGCATGGAAATTGAGGCAGTTTTGGGCATGGTTTTTGAGGCATATTTCAGATTTTTACTTGTTGTTTATGGGCCATACAGAACAGTTTGTACAACTAACTGTGGGCACGAAAATAGAGGTACAGTATATTCTGTACAGCAGTACAGATTTGGCATGGAAAACAAGGCAGAATTTAGTGGGACTGTTTTGGTGCTGTGAGGTATTTTCCTTGGCTGGAGATGTGTATTTTTTGTTGTTTTGTACTTTCCTGAAGCTGAATAATAATCTCTCTCTCTCTCTCTCTCTCTCTCTCTCTCTCTCTCTCTCTCGTTGGGTTTCCCCACATTGGGTTTTTCCCTGGTATTTGCCTAAATTTTTGAATTTTATGGGTTGTTGTCCACTGTGTTTATTTCCGCTGCTATTTTTCTTAGCAATTTGTATTTATGCTTATGGTAATTTATGAATCTGGGTTTAAGGAATTTATGAAGTTCATGCAAGACAATTATCTCTAGGTTGTTAAGTGTTTGACAAAAATTTCATTTGCTGATTTTTTGTCATTAAAAATCTACAAGTATGATGGTAATAACTTCAACATGCAGCCTAGATGTTCATAAGGTCAAAATAATGCCATAAAAAATAGGTGCATATCAATATGATCAAACCTGGGGTGCATTATTCCTTTGAATGTGTTGGATCTAAGATCCTTCTATATCTATGACAAAATATCCCTTCTCCTGAAAGTACCCTTTAGAATAATAATGAATTTTAAACACATGTAAGTAAATACCTCTGACAGTATCTTGATAGGGTAAACTACGCTAGGACAATAACACAACAGTCCCAACACTTCACAAAAACTTTCACTACAACTGGTACTGCAGCTAGTGCTAGCACTGCAATTGGTGTTGCCATTGACATGAAGGAATTGGAACTGCAACTGCAACTGCAACCAATAATGCAACTGGTACTGCAACTGTAATTTCAACTGGTACTGCAAATGCAACATCAACTTAGGGTTTTATGATGAAACCCTAATTTTTCAACTTTCAAATTTTGGAATTATGATCGAGGGACTATATTTGTTGGGCTGAGGTGAGTAGGATGGAGCAGTCTAATTTCAAAAATTTCAAGTTTTACCCCTTAAAAATTGACCTGCGCCATTCTGGACTAGTACTTCTGGTACTAGTTCTAGTTTCCTAGTTTTCTAGTACTAACCAAAAACTAGGGTTTCACTTTCCAGAGGCTCTTGTCACTGAAAAGGTGCACTCAAGGTTCCAATGAGTTTTCTAGGCTAGAGAGAACTTCCGTAGATAGTTTTTAGGCTGAAATTCTCTTCCAATAAAATCCCTAAAATTGTCTTGTACAATAACAATGACACTTTTGGTTACCCAGTGAAAAGTGATCTATTCAGTCAAGCTCTGGTACCATGTTAAATTTAGAGATGTTATTAAGTTCTTTTCAATTTACTAAATAATAACATAATAAGGATCATTGATAGAAATAAAATCACAAGCTACACAACATTTATCTCCGGAAACCCTCATGGGGGAGAAAACCCAACAAAAACTTCCTTAATATAGATTGCCAAGATAATAAACCAAACACTAGAGAATATCCAACACTGAGCAATGCACCTCTCTCTCTCTCTCTTCTTCTTCCAACAACTGTAGCTTCCTTCAAACTTACGCACTAGATGAGTTACTTGAGTGAGTGAACAAATGAGGGACTAGCCTCTCTTATTTATATTGGTTGTCAAGTGCTAGGGAGATGTTTGTTCACTATGTAGGGCCAACCTCTTCACTTAGTGGATAAAACCACTTTAATTAGGCATGGGGCTGAATTTGTAATTAGCAGGATATAACTAGGGTTTAACCAATCCACAAAAAGGGATTTGGTCATATACAAAGCCCGACATGATAAATCCTCAAAAGGGGATTGATCTATTTAATAATAACTCAATAATAAGTAGAATATACTTCATAGTTACAATATTTCAACAATCCGTTAGTACACTACTTATGATAAAGAAACATACTCCATTGTGCAAGCCTGCCTCCAATGGAGGAATTACATTCTAGGGAAGGAGACAATCATCCACACCAATCATAAGTTGTTTCAGTTCATGCAAACTCAGGGAAAATTGCAGAATAACCTCCATCAAAAGTGGTCCACATACTTGCACCAGTTCCATATCAACATCAAATATAAGACGAGAAACACCAACTATGTCATTGTCTACCCCAGCCACCCGCCAGTTGTATCACTCACCACGATGCTAAAATCTTGCGACTACGAGACCTCTGGATGGCCTCAACTCTATGAGAGAGATCTTGACTTCGTTGCCACCTACTAGATGTTGGGCGCAAACACAGTTGTCATTGATTTCCATATTCAGAATGGAATGTTGGGGCATCTGTACCATCTATGTATTCCATCAAGCGAACGAGCTAAGATGATTTGGGAATCCCACTAGAGTTGGTTGGTAAGACACTTCTGCATATAAAAGGCAGTGGCAATGTTGCAAAAACATTTCTATTGGTTGAATCTTTGACAAAATTTCAGCAAGTATATCAGGTCCTGCATTGGTTGTCATTGCTAAAATGACCATTAATAAACAAGGAATGTGCACCCCTCTTCCTACTCCTGAAATTCCATGGGAATCCATCTCGATAGACTACATGTTGTGCCTTTTGTCAGCCAAGTGGGGAAATGACTTGTTTTTTGTGGTGGTTAATCATTTTTCAAAAATGGCGATGTTGGCCACCTACAAGAAGATATCATATAAGAGGCCACTTCCAAGATATTCTTCGAACGAGTATGGGTATATTTTGGGATACCACAAATGATCATCTCATATCAGGGCATTCGGTTCCTCAACACATTCTGGTCAAGACTCTGGTTATTGTTGGACACCAAGCTCACTCAATCCACTGCCTTCCACCCCCAAATGGATGGCCAAATCGAGGTCGTCAACCAGATGATCATGCATATCCTGCACATGTACAATTCTAAGAATCCTTGCACATGGGATGAGATTCTTCCCTATGTTCAACACAACTACAACAAGTCCTTGCATAGCTCAACCGACCATAACCCCTTTCAAGTGGGGTTGGGATTTCAACCATTGGGTCCCATGGATGTTGCACTACCCCTTGTGGCCACCCAGGAAGACTCGTCCCATGCTCAAGATGAAGCCAACAAAGATACCTGGTTCATTGAGTGGAACCAACACATCCACGAACAGGTTTGAGATATTTTTCAGAAGTCCAATGCCAAGTACAAGAACCACCATGATCAACACCGGGTGCCACAAAAGTTTTATTTGGGAGATAAAGATTGGTTGCACTTGCAGAAAGAATGCCTTATAGGGCCCTGTTATCACCCAATATTTTCCTTGGGCTATATCAAGGAAACCATGAGGTAACCATTACAACCACTTTGGATTGTATTTCTGACCTATACAATCAGAGAGGGCTCTCTCAAGGGCCAAAAGGCTCTAAAACTCAAAATATATTCAACAATAACATTCAGAAGGTCGGATTTATGATAAAAACATGTTTGTTTTTATAAAATTTGGTAGGACAAGAAAGGAAAAGGTATCATTGGGAAATGGATTCAAAACCTGAAATTTCAATGCCTTAACAACCAATGGCTAGTTGGTTTCTTTCTGAAGGTTTGAGGAAAAGTAAGCACTATGTTCAACAATTGGGAGTTTATGAAATGAGAGTTTGAAAAGAGGGGGAAGTCCACCACAGTAAGAGAATCTACCCATGGATGAATTCTTATTGCATCTTCAGAAGAACATACATAGAGGGAAACTACTAGAACAAAGCATTAAGCAAGAATGAATTATGAACCAGTGATTTGCAAACAACACAATAAGAATTTGTTGTATGAATGGAGCATTAAACTAGAATGAATTCCAAACATTTCCTCTCAGTCAAATACTAGAAATATATTAACAATAAATGCTAATGAAGATAACATAGGAAATTTACAAGCCAAACATAACACTATGATGAATCTCAAACTCCTGAAGGAGATAACTTCTGCATTGAACCCCAAAACAAAATTCAGAGTCTTTACACCCAGGAACAATAGAAATGGCTCCTCCAGCCAAGAGTCCAACCCTCTTACCTTCCTGTACAATGAATATATATCCATATAGGTCCTTTCCATCTCACCCATTTGAAATCCAACCCCTCTCCCAAAATAGAAACAACTACAAACATAAAATGACACGTTTTAACTAATTTCCTGATTTTCAGGAGGCGAAATTCTGAAAAATAGGCTTCAAAATGCCACTTGTAATTCTCAAACCATAACATCTGTGTAAAATATGAGAACACTTTTTGTATATAATATCGTTATGAAGAAAAAACTCTCTCATTTTTGTTAAATTCATCTCCAGGTGGTCGCAATAGGTGTCACAAAAACATGTCTCAAACAGGAAATCATGAAAACTGAAAAACATTGGGCTCAAAGATTCCTTTGAATCTACCAATCCATGACACCTATGTGAAAAATGAAAGAGGTTAATGTTCTTGGGTCTGTTCTTGACGATAACCTCCTTTTTATTTTTAAAATTCATCTTGGTTCACTCGAAAATACTCTTGGAAGTCAACTGGTCAAAAGCGCAAATTCAACAGTCTTAAAACAAAGTTTCAACAACACATTTTGTAGCACATGTCTAAATCCATAGCGCCTAAGCTAGTTCGTAGCACCAAAGGAGAATCAAGTAGACAAACCCTTTATTACCTCAAAACAAGATAAAAAATCTCATGGAGTACCTGATGGCTATGAGGTTGATGCTAGTAATTTCATACCTGCACCAGGATGCTTGCAACCTATCCAACCTACAACCTTCTTCCTTAACTAGTTCGCAGTGCCAGTTCACAGCACCAACTCAACCATAGATTGCATACTCCAAGGAGGATGTTAGTTGATGGTATGATATAATCCTTGGAGAACATGATCAATATTATGTGTTAATAGGCCCCATCAGAAGCTTCATCCACTTTGCTATGGACCTCATACCATCACCAAGGTTGTGGGTGAAAATGATTTTGAGCTCAACATTCCCCCCTTCCTTGGCTTGCACCCAATGTTTAATGTGGACCTCCTTTGGCCACACTTTCCACCATTATTGGACACCTCAGAAGTAGCAGAACAATTTCCACCAACATATCTCAACCTTGACTGCATGGAACATGAATCCACTGATCAGATCATCGAAACACAGGTCAAGGGAACTCGCCAACAGACTATCCATATTTATCAGGTTTTCAATGCAGGGTATCTCCCACACTAAGGAAAGTGGCTCACCCGGTGCCAAATTCAACAGAAATTTACTCATTTGATGGGGGAACTCCACGCAATGTAGACCATTTATTCCTAATGGGGGAGGACTTATCTATGTGGATATTGGTGTCCACCCACCTATTCCAACTATCTCACATACATACTTCATCTTGGCAGTATCAGTTTTCATTTTGGCAGTTTTGTTTTCTAGCTTTTTGGGTCCTGAACTTTCAAGACCGTTTTGAGGCCCTAAACAACGTTTTCTAGGCTAGCCATAGTCACACTATAAATAAATTTATATGGGGATGGAGTAATGCATAGTCCTCATATATACATTTCCAACGAGCTATCGTTCACCTAAAATGGAGATCGTATGCAAAATTTATGACCCTGGGAAGTCTATGTACCAACGTACCCCAACAGGGCCCACATGAATTTTTGCGCTTCATCTCCTAGGGTTATGTTTTTGGATTTTTATGGTTTTGGAATTCATGTATGATGTAAAAAGCAAAGCCTCATTTTAATCATCTTCTTGTGAATGAGTGCAATTGTCACATCTCTTCTCAGAGATAAGCCACCACCATTCTAGAAAGCTTGTTTCACTATGTATTTTACAGTTTCAACATATTTCCTTATTGAATAGAAGCCAAGTTTTATTGTATCTCTATTATTTTTCATTGTATCGATGTGTTGATAATATAAATTTGTATTCATTTCTTTCTTCTCATAAAATCCAAATCATTGTTTATCAGGGCTAACCCAAGGAACATGCCATTCATTTATCATGGTCCCCAACGTAGTTGGACATGACTCTGAGATGTGGTTCTAAAACTCTAGTTTCCAAAATGGATTCTTCCGTATTTCCTCCTCAAAATTGTCAAAAATTTGTGGGTATTTTTCCCGCATGTTTTCTTCATGCTCCCATGTAGCATCTTCAAGAGAATAACAGGTCCATTGAACCTTTACCATCCCTATGTATTTGTTCCTGATAACTTTGACCTTCCGGTCCAGGATGCATATTGGTTCCACCCAAAAATCCACTTCGTGCTCCTCCTAGATCACATTTCAATCAATTACATGATTAGCATTATGTATGTACTTTTTAAGTAATGATACATGAAATAAATTATGAATACACATTGATGTAGATAAGGCAAGCATGTATGCAACTGGCCCTATCTTTTATAATATTTCAAAAGGACCACAATATATTGATGCCAACTTCAGGAAACTTCCTAATATTAGTGAAATTATATTTTCCTTCACTTTCAAAAACACATGCTCTCCCACTTTAAAATCTCTGAAAACTATGTTCATGTCTGCATAAATTTTCTGCCTATCTCGGGAAGCCTTCAAATTATTTTTAATCCTTGCCATCTGATCTTACATTTCTTTTTGAAATTCTGGCCCAACAACTTCTCTGTATGTTGGATTATCCCAACTCACTGGGGTGTTACATTTCTTTCCATACAATGCCTCAAATGGACTCATTTTCAAGGAGGCCTGATACCCATTGTTGTAGGAAAAATCAACTAAATGAACATAATCTTCCCACTTCGATGGTCGATCCATCACATACATTGTAAGCATGTCCTCAATTATCCTGTTAGTCCTTTCTATTTTCCCATTGGATTCTAGATGATATGATGTACTAAGATTTAAATTTGTCCCAGAGCCTTTGAACAAACCATTCCAAAAATTGGAAGTAAACTTTGGATCCATGTTTGAAAATATTTCCTTAGGCGCTCCATGTAGCCTAGAAACTTCTCTCATATCAATTTCTGCAATATTTGATTCCTTTTGTGTAGTCTTTATTGGAATGCAATGTGTTGCTTTAGTCAACTTAGCCACCACCACCATGATGGAATCATGTTTCTTCATTGTTCTGGGTAGCTTAGTAATAAAATCAACTGAGACAATTTTCCACTTCCATTCTAGAATGGGTAATGGCTATAGTAAACATTTTGGGTGTCTATGTTATGTCTTTACATTTTGTCATTCCATACGTATGACAATGTAATTAGCCACTTATTTCTTCTTCCTATCCAAAAATATTGGCTTATTTCAACTGTAATTTTCTTCTGACAACTGGAATTCGGCACATACACCTTACCTTTGTACATGAGAATTCCATCTTCTTCCAACTTATAATAATTGAATTTTTTATGAACATTTCCTTGTTGTATTGTCTCTTTTATTCTTAAATAATTCTTATCTAAATTTGTTGCTTCAATAACTTTGGCTTTCAGATCTATCCTGTACATACTAATGGATGAAATATGCACTTCATGATCTCTCTTGTTGAGTGCATCATCCACTTGATTTTCCTTTCCCTTTATGTGCTTAATTTTGAAGTCATATTCACTCAAAAATTCCAACCATCTAGTTTGCCTAGCATTTAATGTTCGTTGTCCAAACAAATGCTTCAAACCAAAATGGTCTATCCTTAGCTAGAATTTATTACCCACAAGGTAATTCCTCCACAATTTCAATGCATGTACAAACACTACTAACTCCAAGTCATGGGTAGCATAATTCCTCTCATGCTCTTTTAATTTGTTGGAATCATAACATACCACATGATCCTTTTGACTAAGGATTCCACCAAGCTCTTCCTTGCATACATCGGTGCACACACCAAAATATTTGTTTGTATCTGTAATCTTCAAGATTGGATCACTTGTCAATATTCCCTTCAATTGTTGAAAACTCTTTTCACACTTTGAAGTCCATTCGAACTTCACACCCTTGTTTTGAAAAGAAGTGATTGGACTTGCAATCTTTTATAAACCTTTTATGAATCTTTGGTAATAACCAAAAGACCCATGAATGATCTGACCTTTGTCATATTCCTCGGTGTTGGACATTCTCTAATGGCCTTTATCTTCTCAGGGTCCACTTTTATCCCCGTTGTTGATATTATATTCCCCAAGTAGTGAATCTTATTTTGATAAAATATGCACTTACTTAGCTTAGCATATAATTTGTTCTCTCTCAAAACTTGTAACGCCATTCTTAAATGTTTCTCATGTTCCTCTTCTGATTTGGAATAGGCGAGTATATAATTTAAGAAAACAATCACAAACTTGTCCAGGTATTTCGTGAACACTCCATTCATCAAACACATAAAAATTGATGGGGAATTTGATAGTCCAAATGGAACTACCATGAATTCATAATGCCCATATCTTGTTCCGAGTGTTGTTGGCCCTCGACCAAGTTTTGAGGAAACCTGGGTAAGGTTTGACCACTTTTTGGACTTCGATAGGTTGGTCGGAGATGGGGCACCCAAGCGGAGCTGACATCGTAGATCTCACTCATTTTGTGGGCTATATGGACCCAACAAGGGGTTCATTAGGGTTTTTGTAATGGGTTATGGGATGTCATACCATGGGTTTACCCATGTTTAGGTCTTTTTGTAAGGAAATGTAAAAGTATAAATAAATAAGAATGTAGAAAGGAGAAGAGAGCTTGCAAGGCTAATTGCAAGTAGTTCTGAGTGCTTTGTGCAACAAAATGTGAATGTAAGGCTCTTTTCTCGATAAAGAAGTGGGATTTGTGTCATGACCTAGTTTTTGGAAGGAGGATCTAGTGCGCAGTGCTAGATATCTTGTCCTTTGTGAAGCTCATCTCTATGGCTTAGTGGACAGGAGCGAATGAATGTAAGATTCATAAGAATAATAAAGAAGATGAATCAGTTGGTGGACGTATCCCCACACTGGGGTGAACCACGTATATCCTGTGTCTTTGGTGTGCTTTGTGTTATGTTGTGGTTGTCATTTATCTTCTTGGTTCTTTTTTTATTACGTATGATGGATAGATTTGATGTTGCTTAGTGCTTTACTTGTGCTTTATGAATGAATACTAGATCTAACTTATTGCTATGTGCTAAGTGGTTGAAGTACTTAATATTTATGGTCACTACGTTGATCTATCTTAGGGTTTTGTTCTACGATGTTAATGAAGCTAATGAGTTAATGAATATCATCTTGTAGTGTTAATAGAATACTCTATGAAGTGTGCTATCACAGATCTGTGTCCTAGCTTGGTTACAGAAACTTGAGTCCTATAACCCCCCTGTTGACGGGCGAAATTGACCGTCCGTCAACTGGAAGAGTGGAACCGGTCCGGGGTTGTCTAATAACCCAAGCCGTTTGGTATGGACCACCCTGACGATTTTAACGGCTCCGTTGGCCGCTCTGAGGTATCCTAAGGAAGCCAAAGAGGAAAGTTGATCTGAGCTAAGTGATCTAACTAAACTAAATAAGCAAAACTAACTATAATAAACAAACTAAAAGAAACTAAATCAAATACAACTAATGAGACAAACTAGACTAAATATACTAATCTAACTATAAACTATTCAATAAACTAAAACTAACTACGAACTACTCTAACTATTATATATACAAAAGACTAATAACTCAAATCAAATATCTAATTACTAATTTAATTACAATTTATTCACAAATGTGCATTATCTACAATCTACAGATTTGAATAAAACCTGTGAAACTGATGTGCTTGTT
>SNQJ01S0117474.1:17295-44985 GCA_010110895.2 Picea sitchensis
GTGAATCCAAAGGCTAAATGTCTTCAATAAAACTGAGTTATATAATCCATTGAAGTATGAAAAACGATCAAAGGACATTGCCGATCATGTAAAGATCAATAAAAAGATAGGCGCAATATGCATAATGACACCAAAAGGTATTGACAGTTCAGGTAACGATCGAAATGTGACCTCGAAAGGAGAAATTTTCATGCTTACAATCATGAAGACTTAGCGAAGGTAGGCGTGCGAAAAGGCGCAAAGAATAAAAGCGTCGTTCATTCGAATTTTGCGATGAAAAATCAATGTTTGTGAAACATTGGTGTAGGCAACTTATGAGACAATCAAAAAATGTGAATTGGCTGCCAACACCCCCCTGCCTCTACCTCGGGTGAGAATTCGCTTGCTGCGTAGGTGTTGCCAAAAGGGCTGGTAGTTAGGGTTCTTTTGGTGCGTTGTTGAAGCGTTGAACCCTGGGTCTGCCCCTATGCCAACAAATGGTTCCATTGTCGAGACCTGAAACTGTGATTGTTGGGAACTAAAGTAAAGAAAAGAGAATCTCTGTGCATAGATCTGTTGCTGAAGTGTGTAGTACTCTACTTGACTTGCGAAGCTCTGTGCTAAGAAATAAATCTGATCTGAAGAAAAGAGGTAATATCTTAAAAGAGTTAAATCTTTGTGTTTTGATAAGAGTAAGATAAGTGAAATTTTTTGTTTTGAAAGCATGAATTTAAGTATGTTTAATAGATTATGTCCTAGTCTAAAAGCTAGGGTGCAGTTGGAAGAAAGCGTTGATCTAAGTAAAGCTAATATAAATGAAGAAAGAAATGTTATTCCTATGCATAGAAATAATTTTTGGACTAATAAGAGGATGCAGGAACCTAGAAAGAATTTTTGTGGATTGCAGGACCAACACTGTGATCCTAGTGCGTAGTACAAGAGAGGTTGGGGAACGCTTAAAATAAAGAGAGGACTGGCATTATGTTATAACTACAGAAGATTGGGACATCGTGCTAAGGAATTCCATATTACAGGTCCTATTTGTATTTGTTGTAAAATTGTTTGTCATGAGGTTGAGGATTGTCCAAAGATGATTGCCAAAGTTGAACGAATGAACATGAGACAAGAAAACTATGAAGACAGTCAAGAGACTAAGAGAATGCTAGAGAATAACAAAGAGAAAGAATCAGATAAAGCTCAGACTATTTTATTAAAGATGAAAGAAATGATGAATGATCACAAAGATGTCAGCTTACCAGAGATCCTGAAAGTAAACCAACACAAAAGTGGAAGAATAAAATACTTCGACATATATTGTTCTTGGATGAAGAAACATAAGTAAATATTATGACAGAAGAAACTTGGGAAATTTTGGGAAATCCTGTTGTGGTACCTTCATTGGGAAGGATATGATTGTTTAAAGGTAAGATGATAACCCTATGTGGAAGAGTTACTAATATACCTATCATTGTTCATGGAACATCAAATGAAGAGGAATTTGAAGTCATTAAGTTTGTTGAGAAGAAAACCCCTTTCCCACACTTGTTAGGAAAGACTTGGATTGAGAAGGATTAGATCAGAAGGAAAGAAGAGGAAGAAGTTGTAGAAAAGAAAAAGAAAGAACTAATTTCATAGCTAGAAAAATAGACCGACTAATAGAAGAACGAGAAGATAAGTCAAAGAAACATAAAGCAAGAGAATTATCTTTCAAATTTGAAAGAACGCAAGAAGGTTTGAAGGACCTATCCATGCAAGAAAGAAGATGCGTGCTAGCAAGCCCCATATGGAGGACACACTTACAGAGTATGATATCAGTCTAGTCCGAGGAGCCATGAAGGATGCATCTGACGATCTCTTGCATAGATATGGAGTGAAGAAGGAGGAGTTGTATGAAAGGGTCAAGAAGGAATTAAAGGAAATGCAGCAGGCTATTCAATCTGTCCGCGCAGTGCCCATTGTGCCTTCCTCGTCGGAGACTGTAGAATTGGGGGATGAACCATCCCAATTGAGAAGGCTAGAAGATGCGATAGAGGATCGAATTCAAAACATCCAGGAGGAAAAGGAGAAGGCTATAGAAGCATTGAAACAAGAAAAAGAGGAAGTCTTAGAGAAATTGTGAGTTGCATGGTACTATGTAACTGCCTATTAAAATGAGAGAGATGAGTTTCGGGCGATGCCCAAGGAGGACAAAGTGAAAATACAGAGAGAAAAGGACCAATTGCTCACAGAGAAGACTGCGATCAAAGAAGCGGTGAATAAAGAACTTCACTCTGTGACAGGCTTGGCACAAGAGGAACATGAATTAGTGGAGTTTCAAGTGGTGAAGCTCGTTGAGGCCATCCAGCATCTTCAAGCGAGGATAACAAAGTTGGAGGTCCAAGAAGTACCGAGCACTCTACAGGAGGTGCGCTATTAGAGGGAGGAAGCTGATAAGAATGCAGTAATAAGGATAAGATCCCTCGTCTCAGAATGCAAATAGCTGAGTGACAAAAGCGCAAAGACTTATAAACACCTCACAGAAGATCCAGAGCTAAGGAAATTGGAAGCATAGTTACAGGAGGCGCAACAGTAGGCACTATTAGTACAAGCGCAAATGAAGCTACTTACTACGGTAGAAAGAATGAAGAGGTCCCAAGAACAGTGTGTGATACAACAACATATTACTACCATCTAGGGCAAGGTAATGGAAGTCACGCAGAAGATACAACCTGTGTAGGATGAAGCCTACAAGGTGTTTGAAGAAACTGAGGGACAAGTCTTGCAACTGGACTAGGTGGTTTCAATAGTGGAACAACACTTGGAAGGGCCTATTACAACACAAATGATCCAGGAGCTCACTGAGAAGGAGGCTCAGATGAAGCAGCAAGTCGAGGAATCTTGAGTGAATCTCAAGGCCTTCGAAGTAGCGTTTCCCAAACCTGAGTGACTCGGGACAAGTCACAGGTGAGTGTAGGGGGCGTATTGGCCCTTGACCAAGTTTTTAGGAAACTTTTGACCAATTTTTGGACTTCGACAGGCTGGTCGAACATGGGGCACCTAGGCAGAGCTGAGATCATGAGTCTCACTCATTTTGCGAGATATGTGGACCCAACAAGGGGTTCATTAGGGTTTTTGTAATGGGTTATGGGATGTCATCCCATGGGTTTACCCATGTTTTGGCCTTTTTGTAAGGAAATATAAAAGTATAAATAATTAAGAATGTAGAAAGGAGAAGAGAGCTTGCAAGGCTAAGTGGAAGTAGTTCTGAGTGCTTTGTGCAACAGAATGTGAATGTAAGGCTCTGTGATCGATAAAGAAGTGGTCTTTGTGCAGTGACCTAGTTTTGGGAAGTAGGATCTGGTGCACAGTGTGCAGATCTCCTATCCTCTATGAAGCTTAGCTTTGTGGCTTAGTGCACAGGAGACGATGAATGTAAGATTTAGAAGAATAATAAAGAAGATGAAGCAATTGGTGGACATAGCTCCACACCGGGGTGAACCACGTATATCTTTTGTCTTTGGTGTTCTTTGTGCTATGTTGTGGTTGTCATTTATATGCTTAGTTATTTTGTTATTACGTATGATGGATAGATCTGATGTTGCTTAGTTATTTACTTGTGCTTTATGAATGAATGCTAGATATTAATTATTTCTATGTGCTAAGTGTTTGAAGTACATAATCCTTATGGTCACTACACTGATATATCTTAGGGTTTTCTTCTGTGATGTTAATGAAGCTAATGAGTTAATGAATATAATATTGTAGTGTTAATAGAATACTCTATGAAGTGTGCTATCACATATCTGTGTCCCAGCTTGGTTATAGACACATGAGTCATGTAACCCCCCCTTCCTCTACCTCAAGTGAGACTTCTCTTGCTTCGCAGGTGTTGCTGAAAGGGACGATAGTTAGGGTTTTTTTGGTGTGTTGTTGAAATGTTGAACCCTGGATTTTCCCTTGTGCCAATAGATTTCTTATTCCCTTATCCTTACTTAATGATAGCCTAATCTCAATTAAATCATTGAAAATATTATTACACCTTTCAGCTGATCAAATGAATCATCAATTCTAGGTAAAGGATACTTATTCTTTATGGTAACCTTATTAAGTTGACTAAAATCAATACATAGCCTTAAGGTTCCATCCTTATTCTTCACAAACAAAACCAAGGCTCCCCAAGGTGAGACACTCGGGTGTATATACCCCTTTTTTTAAAAATATTCAAGCTTCATATGAAACTCCTTCAATTCTGGTGCACCCATTCTATATGGTGTCTTATACATTGGGGAAGATCATGGAACAAAATAAATAGAGAAATCAATGTCTCTATTTGGTGGCAATCTAATAATTTCTCTAAAAAATTCTTCAAAATCCCTCAAGACCAGATGGTCTTCAATGCTTGACACTTTATCTTTGGTTGCCTCCTCCATATGGGATGCAAACATTTGACATCCCTTCTTGAAGAGCTTATTCAACTGCATAGTTGAAATTTCTCTAACAACTACAGCTCTTGGAATGCCTTGAATATTTCCTTGTTTCCCTTCCTCATAGAGACATGTGATGGTCTTGTTTTAATAGTCTAGGACAACATGATGCTTTTCCAACCAATCCATGCTAATTAGACAGTCATATGAACCTAATGTTATGACATATACATCTACCTTCGTGTTGAGTCCATTCATGTCCATTTGACAATGTTTAACTAGTTCATTGATATTTGTTTTATCCCCCATGGCTAGTTGAACTAACTAAGATTTATTATGCTTACTTATTTGCAAGTTATGTAACTATGTCTTGCTACGTAATCCATTATAATTTCTATGGGATGGTTATCAATCTTACCTTCCACTTCTATCACGGGGGATTGATATTATTCTTGCTTGTTTTCCAAGGATGCATAAATTCTTAGCATACTTCCTCCCATGTCTCCCATTGTTTTATCCTCCTGAATGTTGTGGACATTCCTCAGTCCTTCTCCTTTATAAGGGAATTCCTTATATAATTGATTCCCCTCACATCCCCAACATTGAATAGGTTGTTGCCTTGGTCTTTTTCCAAATGAATATGCATTCTTTTTCTCATTTTGGGCTTCCTGGCCTTGTTGAATTGCTTGGGAGTTATTTATAAAAAAGGGTGGCTTAAAACCTTTCTTCCTTTGATCCTTTTTCTCTTTGATCCTGTCATTCAAATTCTTTTGGAACACAGGCCTTCCTTTTCTTTTCTCACAAAGGTGCCTTTCTCTCCTTATGATTTCCTCCAAGGTCTTGGGGTTTTCATATTGAATCTTGTCACTATAGAAGGAGGGTAACCCACATAGAAACCTTTGGATTTTAACCTTCTCAACCTTGATGAAGTCAACATAATTCAACAATTCAAAGAACCACTTCTCATATTCCTCCATTGTCATGTTTCCCAACTTGATTTCAAATAAATCCTTCATCTTTCTCTCATAGTAATGCTCAGAAAAATATTTCTCTTGGAAATATCCTTTAATTTCCTCCATGAAATTCTCTTGTCATTGAGGTTCTTGACTTGCTTAAGCTTATGCCACCACTTGGGTGCCTTTCCTTGCAAGTGGTAGGTGGAAATCCTAGCTTCTACCTGGGATGGATAGTCATGAAGATGGAAATATTTCTTCATTTCCAAAAACCAATCCTATTCCTCTTCTCACTCATTGTTGACCCTTGACCAAGTTTTGAGGATCCTTGGTCATTTTTTATCATTTTGGGACTTCGACATGTTGTCGAAGGCAGAGCACAAGTCAATGTGGAGATCGCGGGATCTCGACCCCCTTTTAGGGATTTTTGGGTTTTGGGATTATGTAATGGGTATGGAGATGTTGGCCCATGGGTTTACCCATGATTAGGCCTATGTTGTAATGTATAAATAGAAGTCTAGGTTATGTAAGAAGTGGTGAGTAGTAACTATTCAGTGTGAGCCATTGTTGCTAAGTGAAAAAGTAGATCTGTGTGATTTGGATTTTTGTGCATTGTGTGAGACTTGCAAGGCTAAGTGAAAATGATTGTAAAAGACTGTGTTAGGCTCTATGCCTAGATCCTCTTAGGGAAGGAGGATTTGGCAAGGTGTGCAGATATCCTATCCTCTGCGGAGTTGATTTGGAGGCTTTGTGCATGTAAGAATATTGAAAGAAGCTAATAAAGAAGATGAAGAGTTGGTGGACATAGCCCTAGGGTGGGGGTGAACCACGTATATCATGTGTTATGAATGTTGTGTGCTTTATGATTACTCTCTTGTTTATGTGATTTAATGCTTAGTGCACTATTAGATGATATATGAATCTGATATGATATCTTAGTGTTGAATAATGTGAATCAAAGCTAGATATGATCTATGTTTGTATGCTTAGTACTTGAATCTATTCGATCTGTATAAATACTGCGTTGATCTGTTGTTAGGGTTTAGTTGCGCTATGAAATAAGGATGAATATTACCGAAACTGTAATAACTAACTGCTTTGTTAAGGTGTTACAATCACAGATCTGTGTCCCAGCTAAAGTTGCAAACACCTGATTCTTACAACCACCTCTGCCTCTACCTTAGGTGATACTTCATCTTCTTCGCACGTGTTGTCGAAAGGGCCGATAGTTAGGGTTTTGTTGGTGCATTGTTGTAGCATTGAACCCTGGGTCTGCCCCTATGCCAACAAATGGTTCTGTTGTTGGGATGTGAAACTGTGAATGCTGGGAACTGAGGAAGAAGACGCTTTGTGCAAAAATCTGACCTGAAACTATGAAAGATCTGTGTGTAGATATGTTTCCTTGGTGCGCAGTACTCTACTTGGATTGTGAAACTCTGTGCTAAGAAGAGAAGTCTGATCTGAAGAAAAGAGGTAATATCTTGAAGCTTTGTGCTTTCATAAAGGTAAGAATAGTGAAAAGTTTTAGATCTGGAAGCTTTTTGCTCTGTTGAACGTAAGATTAGTGGAAATTTTTGTTTCAAAAATATGGATCTAGGTATGTTTGATAAAAAAAATCCTAGCCTAAAAACTAGGGCACAACTAGAAGAAAGAATATTTGATATGAGTAGATCTGATAAGAATAGTGAAAGATATGTTATTCCTATGCATATAAAGAATGTTTGGACTAACAAATGGATGCAGGATCCTAGAAATAATTTTTTGCAGGTTAGCTACCATGATCCTAGTGTGCATTACAGGAAAATATGGGGATCATTTAAGAGAAAGAGAGGATTAACTCTTTATTATAGTTGCAAAAGACTGAGACATCTTGCTAAGGAATACCCTGGTAGAAGACTCGGTTGTCTTTGTTGTAAAGCTATGGATCATGAAGTTCTGGATTTCCCTAGAATGATTGTTAAGGTTGAAAGAATGGATATGAGACAAGAAAAATCTGAGGAAGGTCAATAAACTAAGATCATGGAAGAACCCCAGAAAGAATCAGAAATTGTACTATTGCAAATGAAAGAAACCTTGAATGATCACAAAAACATCAACTTACCCAAGATATTCAAAGAAAAAGAATGCATAGAAACAATAATAGGATACTTCGACATTGACTTCATTCTAGATGAGGAAACACAGGTGAATATCATGACAGAAAGAACTTGGGAAATTTTAGGAAAGTTTGTTATGATTCCTTCATTGGGAGGAATAGGATTATTTAGAGGAAAGTTGAGAACCCTATGTGGAAGACTTACCCAGTTATCTATGAGTGATCATGGAACCTTGACAGAAGACGATTTTGAGGTTGTTAAATTTATTGAGAACAGTTCCCCATTTTCTATGTTACTAGGAAAACCTTGGATCGAAAAGGATCAAGCCAGAAGAAAAGAAGAGGAAGTCTTAGAACAGAAGAAGAAAGAATTAAAATATGTAATGACTAGGAGGATCGTACATTTGATTGAAGAACAAGATAACAGATCAAAGTTATTCAGAACCAGAAACTTGGATGTCAAAGTTGAAAGGACACATGAGGACTTGAGACACCTATATGTACAAGAGAGTAGAGCACCTACACCAGACAAAGAAGAAGTATTTCCCTTGAAACCTAGTAAAGACCATCAACAGCGTGAAGTTACTATGCCCAGAGAAGATAAGAATCATAATGGAAGGAGGAATACCGGGATGAATATCATCGAGAAGAAGTCTAGAAAGCTAAATAAGAAGAAATAAAATATAGAAAAGTTACAGAAAGTTCCATAAGGAACTGTGCAGAAGGAAGGATTCCAGAATTTGAACTTCATCGGGATACCAGTACAGCACAGCATGCCACTTCTCCATGGCGAAGCAATATGACCGTTGGAGGCATTATAACCATTAGCTCAACAACCCAAACGGTTAGAACAACAGTTATGGCGAGAACGCTCGCCATCGTACCATTGGGACCATGCTGTAATGGACAGAACTACATAAATGAAGGCTTCTCACCCACTCGAAATATTTGTTACCTAGTTGTCTACTTATACCATATAGCCTTGCACCGAGAACAATTTTTCCACCCGTGATAATCTGATCTCACATATTAGTTTATTTCGCGCAGTGATCATCGAGCTATCACCATCAATCCCATTGCATTGAGTAGTTTCTCTTCAACCCAATATATTCAACCAAGAGTGTGTATGTCCGAAGAACTTAGCCCAGTCAAAGATTCCATGAAGGAGATACTCATCGACCTCATGACTGAAAAGGTAATGTCTGTAGGTGTACAAGATTCATCAAAGAGAGGAGTGAAAGCCTCCTTGTCGACTGCTCGCGGATCCAGACCATCCCGAGCTGCGACTAAGAAAAGAACCAAGAATAGAGATGACTTGGTGAATGCAAAGTTATTACCATCCATCCTACCCGATTACATCCCACCACTGGTCGGTGTAGTGAGTCGCGACAGTGTCCCGAGGGACTTCGACTACACCGTCATCACTGCGTATCTCCTGAGGATGATACGCGTGGTTAGACCATAGCTAGAGAGGATTCCAACCTTGAATATTAGTGAATATAACCTGGGAGACCATAAGAGCTATGGAATTCTCTCACCTCACAAATATCTAACCAAGATGAAGGGAAAGAAGACGAAAATCATCCCTTAGACATGGACCATGAACCTCGCACAGTCCACCCTTTTGAATGTAATGAATATTTCACATTTTGGAAGGCACTAGGAGGTTAATGTTTGCATTAAGCTCCTGCTGTCATGCTTCCAGGGTGTCTATTTGTGGTTGTCCAGACGTATTACTGTCGATTTAGCGCTAATCCATAGGATCATTGGACTGAGCATGCAGGGACCAGACCCACAAGACTTCTACCCAAGAAAAGTTGCATACCATGCCTTAGCACAGACGATTAAAGAAACATACAGTGATGTTGAGAAGGGGACATGAGGCTACAAGGTAGCCTCCATCCAGAATGACGCAGTGTGCCTAGCATGCCAATTAATTGTAGGAAAACTAGTAAGAAAGAACAGACCCACGCAGGTTACAGGGTTTGTCATTGACCTCGCAGGGAAATGTGTAGAAGGCCTACAGATGAACTGGGTGACGTACCTAGTTAACCAGCTCGAACTAGATTGTGATGAAGCTCAGGATCAGGGCTATGAGTTTCACTTCAGTAGGATCCTGATCCTCATTGTGTTTACTTCTTGGGAGATTCCAAAAGGTGTGACCTTCCCTCAGATCGATCCATTTGAGCTGCTCGCTACGAAATTCACCACACTCTGGTATTTGAGCGATATGGGAAAGTTTTGGCAGTCAAATGCATTATTTAATACCTACTATCTATAGCTTAGGAGGGCTATTGAGTCCTTCCCTCATATGACACCGAACACCCTAGACAGATTCAGGTCGCTTATGAAGTTCCACGCAGATAGGCATTTTATTTATGTTACTGTGCGCACCAATGAAAGCAAAGAAGAACTTCAGTACTACTACAAGATCACTATAAGGGACCTAGAAGAAATCATTAAAGACTGGCCTACATAACTCCTTCTCCATGCCGACCCCATAGAGTTGTCTAACCCGGACCTCATTTACAACCCGGTGGTTACTCATGAAAAGTATGATGCCCCAAGCAGCCACAGAACGAAAAAGAAGCAAGATGTCTAGGAAGTACTCAACACATCAGAAGAGACCGTATCTGAGTCACCTAATGGAGGAGGTGATGACGAAGTGAACAAAGAGGAAAAATAACAAGAAGAATATAAGCAAGGCGAAGTAACACCGCCATAGAACCTCCCTGATGATACTGATCCATCTAATAAAAGGAAGGTTTCCCCCACGAAACCTTTATCGTAGAAGAAGTCCAAATCTAATAAGCCAAAGATGTATAATGTACTCACAGTTGATGAATTTGACTTCATTATTTCAGATGTAGGAGATGCCTCAGAAGATATTTTGCAAAGAAACGAATCAAAACAAAAAGCCATGTACGATAGAATTGAAGCAGAACTAAGAGGTAAACAACAATCTCTTTATTCGAGCCATGCAGTGTCCACTGCGTCCCACCCTCAGAAGAACCAGAGTTGGGAGATGATCCTGCTCAACTCTGCAGACTGGCTGATGGGACTGAAGCCCACCTTCATCGAGCACAATATGAGAAATACCAGGCCACAACGACCATGAAACAAGAATAGGAGGAAGTTATAGAGAAACGCATTATTGCGCAACAGGAGAAGGATGCTCTTCAAGCGAAGTTAGAAGAAGAGAGAGCGCAGATCCAACAGGAGAAAGAAAATCTTCTCGCTGAGTAGGTCAGAGTAAAATAAGCAGTCAACAGAGAAATTCTCTCTATGATGGGCTTGGAGCAGAAGGAGGGAGAACCATTAGAACACCAAGTAGCGCAACTCATAGAAACCATCCAGCAGATTCAACAGAGAATCATAGATCTGGAGCTAAGAACAGTGCCTAGTACTCTGCAATATGTGCAAGATCAAAGAGAAGTAACTACTCGAGGTGCAGTTGAAAGAATCAAGGGCCTTGCCATGGAATATAAACAACTAAGTGATAGCAGTGTCCAAACATATGAGAGACTCATTGAGGATCTTGAATTGAAGGCACTAGAGTCACAACTCCAGGAGGCGAAGCAAAAAGAAGAAACAGTATAGGCACAGTTGAAGCCCCTGGCATCTATTGAGAGGATGAAGCGATCCTAATAATAGTGCACTGCCCAACAACAGGTCCACACCATTTAGAGCAGATTCATGGAAGTAACTTAGAGGCTCTTGTTACACATTATTTTGGTCTCTTTGGTGATGAACCCATAGGCATGTGTTCAGGCATCCGAAACAATCTTTCACATGAGGAAAATGGTTGAGTTCTTCCCCTACAAGGCACATTTTTAGAATGACGTCACAGGATGACAGTGGTATATAGTGCGGAAATCAAGGATTTCTATAGGCTACTCTATGCCTGGCCTACGAGATTTCCACATGCTTCTATATAGGCAGGGTGCGACGACTCTTGAATCTAAGAAAAGGAAGAAGTTTCATGAAGTTTCTAGAAGTATTATCATCTAGAATGTGAGGTGGTGTCTGTATGGTTGTGATCTTACTGGTTTTTCTGATTTGGTGGGATCATTATTATCCTAGTAACCAATTCATATTCTCTTACATAATAATATATTTATCATGGAAAAGGTTAAGCAAGGTCAAGCAAGATTGAGAAAAGAGTAGGCTGAAAACTGTGTGAAGAATCCTGATACAATTGATGGTTGAAGCCTCCATTTCCCATCAAGCTTTGTGGGTTTTCTTCATGAAAATTTGGAGCAAGTGTATGTGTGTGTTGGAACAAAGGACCACTGAAAGGGAACTTGCGACATCAAGGCACTTTGGTTGTATCTTTCACTTCTATTTAATATGATACAGTGGTATGTTTCTTTCCCATAAAATCATTAGTGTTTTATTACATGACTCCTTGATCACATGTTTAGGTTTCCATTGAATCTATAATTGTTGCTTTCACTTTGGTTGGTTTGTGTCATTGCAGATCTGATCTCACAAGAGCACAAGAGTGAAGCAGGGACAACAAAGATATAAGGAAACGATATATAAAGGTATGTCATACACTCCTTCTTTGGTGATAAATTCAATGGTAGAAACCTAGGGAAATTGTCATGTCCTGTCTGGTTTTGTTCTAGATCTAGGTGGATCTAAGGAGATTAGTTTATGTTTGCATTCACCGATTTATCCAATAACAAAATTGGTGACTCCACTGGGGATATGACTCGATTGTGGTTTTTTGTTGGCCATTTTATCTTTACCTATTCTTTTCATTTGAAATCGGTCTCTGAGTCTGTGGGAGATCCATTCAGACTCTCTAGATTTAAAGTTCCACTTAGATCCTTTGTCCTTTGGTCAAGATTTCTTGATTTACAAACACCTCCACACTGTACCTTATACATAGCCTGAGGAAACCTCCAATTTTCGCACCCTGGTTGTTTTCTTTAGTGCAGGATTTCTGCACCCTATCCATTTCTGGCCTGTGGAAACCATTAATTTCTGCACTGTGATATGCTATCAGCCTGCGGCGACATCTATCAATTTTTTTTGAGTTGGGTCTTATCCTCTGTTGATGCCCAGTTTTTGCTGTAACCAACTGGAAAGGATTTTTAATGCCAACATATGAATTTTTTCTGAACTTTTGACTTTTTGTTGATTGGTTTTCGGAGATCGAACACCTCTCTTAGTCATTTTCCAGTTTTCGTTTTATTTATTTTTAAACAACAAGGGTATCATCTCCGAGCTTGTATCTGAGTGCTTGTTCGATTAAAAATCTTGGATTGGATTTGAAATTTTGGATTGATTACGTATTCTGGATTGCTTGATGATTGAGAAGTTGTCTCTTCATTTTCATTTGAGGAAATACTTTCTCGTCATTTTTTAATTTTTGTCTTCATTGAAAGTTCGATTTGGGTGCTTGTTGAAGCTATAGATTTTCTTGGATTTCATGTCTTTTCTCTGCCATGCCCTTGGTCTGGTTCTAGAAAGGAAAAATTTGAAGTTATCCATTTGTTTGAATAAACATATATAAGAAAATTTATTGCATTTAAGAGAACAAAACATCGAATAACTTCATTGTTTATTGGTTATTTGAAATTGTGTTTATTTAAAGAAAAAAGGAAGTATATTTTGTAGTTTACATTGTTTTGGAAATGCCTTCTCCCTACTGTAGATAGAATTCATTGAATGAAAATTTGCATCATTCATTTCTATTTCCATATTATTGGGTAAAGGTCATACACAAGATTGGTTTCAATCGCGTCTCCCTCTTGAGTAACAATATCCATCAAAAATATTGCGAAAATCTAAAAATTAACTAGTAACTTTTTTCTAGGGCTCTTTTACACCAACATCAACTAGGCTAGAGCTTTGGAATAGGCAGTGAGACACACTCTCCAAAGCACAAAACACACAATATAATCTTGTGATAGGGAGTGTAAAATTCCATTTGCAACATTTTGTCCTGGGAAGCCCTTCTCACACAAGGGTCAAACCTGAGGTTGCATTGAGATTAGCAGAGTTACTCACCCTGCTTTGTTGGTCTTGATGTAGAGATTGCATGTATTATAGGGGTAACTTGAAGGTATACCCACAATCATGAGTGGAAGCCTCTCAATTTGATTTCGGGCTAGATACCATGCCCTGGCGTGTGGATTGGACTTTCGACTCTCTCCCCAGACATCATTGTTGTTTTTGGAAGCCTTAGTTGCCTATGTTCTTAGGGTCTTACACAAGGTGATTATGGAGGGGAAAGTCTTCACGGTACTGATAACTGACTTTGGCTAGACTCACTCAGGCTCCTTGGAGGGTATACCCACGATTATGTGTGGGATCTTGCAGCAGGGTGTAAGTCTGTTAAGAAGGTCGTCAACGTAAATTTTCCACCCTAGCCCAGCCCCTTCTTGTCTTGACTTCACGATGTTGGATTTTATCACCAACTAGTGACTTTGGAACAAGAAGGTTTTGTTTGCTTGGTTTTGATTCCTAGATTCTACTAGTGAGTGTTGTTTTTTTACATAGTTGGCCAAAGATAATTTTAATAAAATTTTCAGTTCGACCAACATTGACCCTCCACGTCGTTCATGTAGGATGCAAGGACTACCTCCGAAAGATCTGAAAGTTTCCCAAACCTTGCTCCCTAATACACCAGAGGAATCTCCTCAATAGAGTGATATCCAGGACCACATACCTTCACAAGTGGAGATAACTGACTCTTTAGAAAGTTTTCGAATCGTTTATGATTCTTTGGATGCTTTCCGCTTACCTCCTGGATACAAGATACATATTCTCCGACTCAACTCGTCCGTAGAAATTGTTGTTGACACTTCTGGAATACCAGCTGAATTCCTTGCTGGCATTGAAAATAGGGATCCTTTTTGGATCATTGACATATCTCAAACTCCAACTTCTAGATGAAACCCTCACGTCTCGGAAGCAGACGCTGAGATAACTGTCATTTCTGAATGACATGAAACATATACTACATTTACAATACCTTTAGATCATTTTAAAAGTATAACATGTTATTTATTTGTTGGTTTAGAGGTTGGTCCTAGCTCAACTATCCCTCTTCAGCAGGCCCATTCCATGATGATCCCAAACACTATGATTATCCCCACTAGGAACACGGTGACTAGCCAACCTCCTATTGGTACACCGCGTTCGTCTAGACAAATCTCGTCACTCCCTCTTGGGTATAATGACTTGAAACACACTTTTACCTAACGACATATTAGACCAAGTAGATCTTAAATAACTCCTAAGTGTCTAAATATCCTAACACAGATCTTCTAGAGTCTTTACTCCTCCTGGGTATAATGTTGCTTCCACTTCTATTCCGACACCATCTGAGTTCCTCTATGAAGGGTCTAATCTACCTTTTATAGGAGGATTCAGACCCAGTGGCTCTACTACCTTTGGATTTTCTACTCTGTTATTCACTTATGGTTATCAGATTCCTATTGGGGGATAGTATAACCCAGGGGGGAAAACTCAATTTGGAAGTCAAACCCAAATTGGGGCATCATCCTCACCTGGAGGAAAATCCCTACACAGAGGATATAATCCACAGTATAATCCACAGTATGGACAGAACATGCCCAGATCACTAGCCCAGTATTGGAATCTTCTTATTCAAGGGAATCCATCATCGTCTGGGGGGAAAAAACCTCAGGTTAGCTCTTTTATACCCCCTAGTTCGGGCCAGTCATACCTCGGTTCTTCCAATCCCATTTGGGGTTCGAACGTTCAACCTAGTTTCCCTCCCCAAGGGACCATCCCCAATCAGTACAACCCTGTGGCCTACCTGCCTCCACACACACGCCCGAATCTGTTAGGACCTTCACCTCACATACAAACTGCTTATGGTCCTACTGGTCTACCGATGAGACTCCCTCCCCAAAGTTACCAGCATCCTCCTGTGAATAGACAATTACCTTTTTTAGCCACCTTGGATCTACCTGATTTGTCTATAATATTGAATGATCCTATCCTGCATTCTCCCCACTTTTCATGATACCGGCCAAATTACCGTCCAACATCCCAAATTTTGACGGTAAATCAGGAGAGGATCCGAACAACCATGTCATGAATTTCCACGTTTGGTGTTCATCCAACTCTTTGATGGATGATTCTTTTCAGTTACGACTCTTCCAACAAACTCTCATGGGTTTTGCTGCAAAGTGGTATATAGAACTACCACACGGTTTCTTCACTAACTTTAATACTCTAGCCATGGATTTCCTTACACACTACCAATTACTGATCCGTTATGAAACAGAAACCGATATCCTAAGTTCCTTCAAACAAACTAAAGCCACTCACATCTCTGATCACATTCATGAGTGGAGACGAAGACGACGTTTGATCAAACTCGATCTTCCTGATCAATTATTAGAGGAGTGGTTCATGAAATCATTCATGAATAAGATCTCTTGTGATATTTCCATGGGTGGAGTTGGCACTGAAGAACAGGATATGAGTCGCGCTCAGTACCTCGACCTCATTTGTTCACAGAAGGGTACTCTTTACAAATTACTCCTTGATGCACTTCTCCCTTCTACCACCGCTACTTCAACTACCCCTATTGCTTCTCAAGTAGCTGACGGTGTGATTGGCACTTTCCATGCTCAACCTCAAAATACGTAATCATATCCCACCAACCCCTGGTCCAATGCTTCTAATGTTCAAAATGATCTGTCTCCTACTCCTCCCACTGACAAAACTACTAAGGTTAACTTTGTTCAAACTACCCCTGCCGAAAATAATAAATATAAAAAAGGGAAGGGTAAGAATAAGGAGGATGAAAATAACCCACTGTATGAGAAAACCAAAACCCAACTTGTTGATGATAAGGATAAGCACAAAACCCAATAACGTTTCCTTATCTGTGTTGATGATCACTATACGAAAGATTGTCCAAGACGAGTCGAGGTTACTAAGTTCCTCCAAGGGACCACGAAACCTCCCACACATGTCATTTTGTCTCAACCTTTCCCTTCTCAATGGCAGGCCCAACTGGTCATCCATGACCAACCCTCTCCCTCCACTACTTCTTATGTACTCATGTGCACTGGTGATTCCAGAAAGAGTGACGTTACACTGACCACTCGAGCCAAAGATTATTCTTCCTCAAAGGAGAAGGTTGATGATATACCACCTTCATTGGTTCAACAAACTCCTTCAACTTCACCTCCCAATGATCCTCTTCATCTTGAAAGACTGAGTCTCGATACAGTTCTTTGCCCTCCCCCAAAGGGTGTTGTTCGAAATTTCTCCTTCAACTCTCATGCACGTGCTGCTCAGAACTATAGTATTGTAGAATATCTAGTGCAAGAACCTTCTACGATGATGGACCACACTAGTTTGGTCCAAAACGTCGAACATCAAAAAACCTATGCGATAAATCCGAAAGAAATTTCTGATCAAAACAATGGTCGCAAAAGCCTTAGAAAGAAAATAACTTCTACGATGTCAACTCTTGAACTCCTTCAAAGTTTACATGCTCAACGGAAGGCACTGCTAAAGGCTATTGGTGGAATTGATCTTAAGGATACGAATTTGATAATTTTTTACCTTGAAGATCACATTCTGAGACTCCCCCCTCAAATAGCATTCCAAATACAAGTTGTTGTCTCTGACAAGAACATCTGTAGGACTGTTATTGATGAGGGTGCCTCCATGTGTGTAATGTTGTTTCCTATTGGAAAGCCATCGGCTCACCTCCTCTTACTGAATCACATAACACGCTTAAAGCCTTCAATGGCTCTGGCTTTAAACCCTACAGTGTACTTCCTTCGTTGTCTATTACGTTGGAAGGAAAATCGGTCAACATTGAAGTTGAGGTATTTGTTGCACCTCTCGATTATAACCTCTTACTTGTTCATAGCTGGATTGACACGATGCACGTCGTTGTGTCTACCCTTTTCCACGTTTTATGTTTTGCACATCAGGGAAAGGTCATCACTGTCGACCAGCTAGCCATTTTCAACTCTGACACCCGTACTAGCAACATCCCTTTCATCGCGAAGACACCTTCTGGGTATGAGAATGTTGGTGTGGGCCTACTTAAATATTCCACTCTAATGAGCACTTTCCTAATCCCACCTCCTGATGTTCCACATCCTTTGGTTGCCTTGATCAACATGATTTCCACCTCGGTTCACCAAACTCACCCATCTTTCGCCCATAAATCATACCCAAACCTAGTGATTATCCTCGCTATGGAAACCAAATGCCTTTAAGTCCAGTTGAATATCCCTATCAAGTCATTCAATCGACAACCCCTTCTACCCCCTCTCTTGGTGATTCATCTCCTGACCCGTTCCACGTTGTTTTCCCATAGACGAGATGATTATGTCAGTTATGTCGATGGAAGATACCCCTTGGGATGATGGACATCATCGTTCCATTCTCTTCCTCGAACAACACACCATCGAGAGTTACCAATGGATCTCGACTTTGTTGACCGTTGCTGTCATTTCCTCTATTCTTGAGACATCACACGACATGTTATATGAAGGGAACTTAAGTAATATTTCACCCACCATCCCCCTCGACATATCCATTAAATGTGGAGTTGTTTAAAATGTCCACATCAGAGCTTCATGCTCTACTGATGAGGTTGTCACCTATAAATCACTTTTCCAAGAGTTGCGTGACATATTCACTTGGAGCTATGAAGAAATGCCGAGTATTGACCCTAATATTGTTGTACACGAAATTAAGACGTACCTGGGTGCTAGACCCATCTGACAGAGACTTCGTCTGGTCCACCCCCATAAAGAAGTTGCTATTAAGCTTGAGGTCGAAAAACTTCTTAAAGCTAGCTTTATTTATTCTCTGGATTTAACTGATTGGGTATCCAATCTCATTCTGGTTAACAAGAAACAAAGTATGAACTGTGTCTGCGTCGATTATAGGGATATAAATCACGCTTCTTCTAAGGACAACTTTCCCACCCCCTTCGTTGACCAGATCATTGACGATTGCGCTAGGAGTGAAATCTTCTCTTTAATGGATGGTTTCTCTAGCTATAATCAGATCAACATCTTGCTCGCGGATCAACACAAAACCGCTTTTATTTGTCCTTGGGGAACCTTTGCCTACCGGAAACTACCCTTCAGTTTAAAGAATGCCGATGCGAATTTTCAACGTACCATGTCTTATGCTTTTCATGATATTAAGCACATTGTACAACCATATCTAGATGACCTACTGACACATTCCATGCATCATAGTGACCATCTGGCACACCTCTCAGCCATTTTCCTTCTTTGTCGGTTCTATCGTATACGCTTAAACCAACACAAATGTGTTCTTTTTGTAGATTCTAGCCGACTTCTAGGTTTTATCATGTCACGTCAGGGGATCAGGGTTGATCTTTTGAAGGTTGAGGTGATCCTCAATCTCCCTCCTCCTTCTTCACTTCGCCAGCTTCAAAGTTTGCAAGGGAAGGCAAACATTTTACATCATCTCCCAAGCATAGAGATGACTTGGCGAATGTGAAGTTATTACCATCCATCCTACCCGATTACATCCCACCTCTGGTCGGTGTAGTGAGTCGCGACAGTGTCCCGAGGGACTTCGACTACATCGTCATCACTGCGTATCTCCTGAAGGGGATACGCACGGTCAGACCATAGCTAGAGAGGATTCCAACCTTGAATATTAGTGCCTATAAGATGGGAGATCATAAGAGCTATGGAATTCTCGCACCTCACAAATATCTGACCAAGACAAAGGGAAAGAAGACGAAAATCATCCCTTAGCCGTGGACCATGAACCTCACATAGTCCACCCTTTTGAATGTAATGAATATTCCACATTTTGGAAGGCACCAGGAGGTTAACGCCTACGTTAATCTCCTTCTGTCATGCTTCCAAGGTGGCTATATGTGGTTGTCCAAATGTATCACTATTGATCTGACGCTAATCCATAGGATCATTAGACTCAGCATGTAGGGACCAAACCCACAAGACTTCTACCTAGGAAAAGTTGCAGACCACGTCTTAGCATAGATGATTAGAGAAACATACAACGATGTTGATAAGGGGACATGAGGCTACAAGGTATCCTCCATCCAGAATGGCGCAGTGCGCCAAGAATGCCAAATAATTGCAGGAAAGCTAGTAAGAAAGAACAGACCCACGCAGGTTACAGGGTTTGTTGTTGACCTCGCAGGGAAATGTGTATAAGGCCTATAGATGAACTGGGTGAAGTACCTAGTTAACCAGCTCAAATTGGATTTCCGTGAAGCTCAGGATCAGGGCTATGAGTTTCACTTCAGCAGGCTCCTGATCCTCATCACATTTACTTCTTGGGAGATGCCAGAAGGTGCAACCTTCCCTGAGATTGATCCATTTGAGCCACTTGCTACGAAGTTCACCACACTCTGGTATTCAAGTGATATGGGAAGGTTGTGGTAGTCAAACACATTATTTTATTCCTACTACCTACAGATTAGGAGGAATATTGAGTCCTTCCCTCGTATGACGTCGAACACCCTAGACAGATTCAGGTTGCTTATGAAGTTCTGCGTAGATAGGCATTTTATTTATGTTACTGCCCGCGTGAATGAAATAAAAGAAGAACTTCAGTACTACTAAAATCTCACTATCGAGGACCTGGAAGAAATCATTAAATATTGGCCTACATAACTCCTTATCCATACTGACCCCATAGAGTTGTCTAACCCTGACCTCATTTAAAACTGGTGGTTACTTGCGAAGAGTATGATGCCCCATGCAGCAACAGGATGAAAAAGAAGCAACCTGGGAGACTGTAAGAGCTATGTAATTCTCGCACCTCACAAATATCTGACCAAGATGAAGGGAAAGAACATGAAAAGCATCCCTTAGTCGTGGACCATGAACCTCGCGCAGTCCACCCTTTTGAATGTAATGAATATTCCACATTTTGGAAGGCACCAGGAGGTTAACGCCTATGTTAAGCTCCTGCTGTCATGCTTCCAGAGTGGTTATCTATGGTTGTCCAGACATATCAATGTCGATTCATCATTGATCCATAGGATCACTGGATTGAGAATGCATGGACCAAACCCACAAGACTTCTACCCAGGAAAAGATGCAGACCATGCCTTAGCACAAATGTTTAAAGAAACATATGGTGATGTTGAGAAGGGGACGTGAGGCTACAAGGTAGCCTCCATCCAGAATGTAACAATGTGCCTAGCATTCCAATTAATTACAGAAAATATAGTAAGAAAGAACAAACCCACGCAGGTTACAGGGTTTGTCATTGACCTCGCAGGAAAATGTGTAGAAGGCCTACAGATGAACTGGGTGAAGTACCTAGTTAACGAGCTCGAAATGGATTTCCGCGAAGCTCAGGATTAGGGATATGAGTTTCACTTCAGCAGGCTCCTAATCCTCATCACATTTACTACTTGGGAGATGCCAAAATGTGTGACCTTCCCTGAGATCAATCCATTTGAGCCGCTCCCTGCGAAGTTCACCACACTCTGGTATTCAAACGATATGGGAAAGTTGTGGCAGTCAAACGCAGTATTTCATAACTACTACCTACAACTTAGGAGGGCTATTGAGTCCTTCCCTTGTATGACGTTGAACACCATGGACAGATTCAGGACACTTATGAAGTTCCACACAGATAGGCATTTTATTTATGTTGCTACATGCGTCGATGAAAGCAAAGAAGAACTTCAATAATACTACAAGCTCACTACAGAGGACCTAGAAGAAATCATTAAATATTGGACTATATAAATCCTTATCCATGCTAACCCCATAGATATTTCTGACCTGGACCTCATTTAAAACCCAGTGGTTACTCACAAAGAGTATGATGCCCCAAGCAGCAGCAGGACAAAAAAGAAGCAAGATGTCTAGGAAGTACACAACACATCAGAAGAGACCGCATCCAAGTCACCTAGCGAAGGAGGTGATGACAAAGTGAACAAAGAGGAAAAATAAGAAGAAGAAGATAATCAAGGCGAAGTAACGCTACCACAGAACCTCCCTGATGATACCAATCCATCTAATAAAATGAAGGTTTCCCCCACAAAAATTTCATTGCGGAAGAAGTCCAAATCCAATAAGCCAAAGTGTAGAATGTACTCACAGTCGATGACTTTGACTTCATTATTTCAGATGTAGGAGATGCCTCAATCACATAACACGCTTAAAGCCTTAATGGCTCTGGATTTAAACTCTACAGTGTACTTCCTTCGTTGTCTATTACGTTGGAAGGAAAATCGGTCAACATTGAAGTTGAGGTATTTTTTGCACCTCTCGCTTATAACCTCTTACTTGGTCATAGATGTATTGACATGATGCACACCGTTGTGTCTACCTTTTTCCACATTTTATGTTTTCCACATCAGGGAAAGGTCATCACTGTCGACCAGCTAGCCATTTTCAACTCTGACACCCGTACTAGCAACATCCCTTTCATCACGACGACACCTTCTGGGTATGAGAATGTTGGTGTGGGCCTACTTAAATATTCCACTCTAATGAGCACTTTCCTAATCCCACCTCCTGATGTTCCACCTCCTTTGGTTGCCTTGATCAACATGATTTCCACCTCAGTTCACCAAACTCACCCATCTTTCGACCCCTAGATCATACCCAAACCTAGTGATTATCCTCGCTATGGAAACCAAATGCCTTTAAGTCCAGTTGAATATCCCTATCAAGCCATTCAATCGACAACCCCTTCTACCCCCTCTCTTGGTGATTCATCTCCTGACCCGTTCCACACTGTTTTTCCCACAGACGAGATGATTATGTCAGTTATGTCGATGGAAGATACCCCTTGGGATGATGGACATCATCGTTCCATTCTCTTCCTCAAACAACACACCATCGAGAGTTACCAATGGATCTCGACTCTGTTGACCGTTGCTGTCATTTCCTCTATTCTTGAGACATCACACGACATGTTATATGAAGGGAACTTAAGTAATATTTCACCCACCATCCCCCTCGACATATCCATTAAACGTGGAGTTGTTTAAAATGTCCACATCAGAGCTTTATGCTCTACTGATGAGGTTGTCACCTATAAATCACTTTTCCAAGAGTTGCATGACCAAACAAAGGTTGTCACCTATAAATCACTGGAATGAGAATGCAGGGACCAAACCCACAAGACTTTTACCCAGGAAAAGTTGCAGACCATGCCTTAGCACATATGTTTAAAGAAACATACGGTGATGTTGAGAAGGGGACGTGAGGCTACAAGGTAGCCTCCATCCAGAATGTAACAATGCGCCTAACATTCCAGTTAATTACATAAAATATAGTAAGAAAGAACAGACCCGCGCAGGTTACAGGGTTTTTCGTTGACCTCGCAGGAAAATGTGTAGAAGGCCTACAGATGAACTGGGTGAAGTACCTAGTTAATGAGATCGAAATGGATTGTTGCGAAGCTCAGGATTAGGGCTATGAGTTTCACTTCAGCAGGCTCCTAATCGTCATCACATTTACTGCTTGGGATATGCCAAAAGGTGTGACCTTCCCTGAAGTACACAACACATCAGAAGAGACCACATCCAAGTCACCTAGCGAAGGAGGTGATGAAAAAGTGAACAAAGAGGAAAAATAACAAGAAGAAGATAAGCAAGGCGAAGTAACACTACCACAGAACCTCCCTGATGATACCAATCGATCTAATAAAATGAAGGTTTCCCCCACAAAAATTTCATTGTGGAAGAAGTCCAAATCCAATAAGCCAAAGTGTAGAATGTACTCACAGTCGATGACTTTGACTTCATTATTTCAGATGTAGGAGATGCCTCATAAGAGATTTTGCAAAGAAACGAATCAAAACAATAAGCCATGCATGATAGAATTGAAGCAGAACTAAGAGGTGTACAACAAGATCTTTATTCGAGCCGCACAGTGTCCAATGCACCCCTACCCTCAGAAGAACCAGAGTTGTGAGATGAGATTGCTCAACTCCGCAGACTGGTTGATGTGACTGAATCCCATATTCATCGAGCACAAGATGAGAAATACCTAGCCACAATGGCCCTAAAACAAGCACAGGAGGAAGATATAGAGAAACACAAGATTGCGCAACAGGAGAAGGATGCTCTTCAAGTGAAGTTAGAAGAAGAGAGAGTGTAGATCCAGTAGGAGAAATAAAATCTTCTCACGGAGCAGGTCGGAGTAAAAGAATCAATCAACAGAGCACTTCACTCTGTGACGGGCTTGGAGTAGAAGGAGGGAGAACCAATAGAACACCGAGTAGTGCAGCTCGCATAAACCATCCAACAACTTCAGCAGAGAATCACAGATCTAGAGCTAAGAACAGTTCCCAGTACTCTGTAGGATGTGCGGGATCAAAGAGGAGAAACTGCTCGAGGTGAAGTTGAAAGAATCAAGGGCCTTTCCATGGAATGTAAACAACTGATTGATTTCAATGCCCAAACTTATGAGCAACTCACTGAGGATATTGAATTGAAGGCACTAGAGTCACAGCTCCAGGGGTGAAGCAACAAGAAGAAACAATACAGGTGCAGTTGAAGCCTCTGTCATCGATTGAGAGGATGAAGCGATCCCAATAAAAGTGCACTGCCCAACAATAGGTCCACACCATTCAGAGTAGAGTCATGGAAGTATCTCAGAGGCTCTTGTTACACATTATTTTGGTCACTCTGATGATGAACCCATAGGCATGTGTTTAGGCTTCCAAAACAATCCTTCACATGAGGAAAATGGTTGAGTTATTCCCCTACAAGGCACATTTTTAGAATGATGTCGCACGCTGACAATGGTACATAGTGTGTAAATCAAGTATTTTTGTAGGCTACTCTATGCCTGGCCTACAGGATTTCCACATGCTTCTGTATAGGTAGGGTGCAACGATGCTTGAAGCTAAGAAAAGGAAGAATTTTCACGAAGTTTCTAGAAGGATAATCTTCTAGAATGTGAGGTGGTGTCTATATGGTTGTGATCTTACTGGTTTTTCTAATTTGGTGGGATCATTCTTATCCTAGTAACCACTTCATATTCTCTTATATAATAATATATTTCTCATGGAAAAGCTTAATCAAGGTCAAGCAAGATTGAGAAAAGAGTAGGATAAGGACTGTGTGAAGAATCCAGATACAATTGATGCTTTAGGCCTCCATTTTCCCATCAAGATTTGTGGATTATATTCATGCAAATTCGGAGCAAGTGTATGTGTGTTGGAACAAAGGACCACTGAAAGGGAACTTGCGACATCAAGGCACTTTGGTTGTATCTTCCACTTCTATTTAATATGATACAGCGGCATGTTTTTTTCCCATAAAATCATTAGTTTTTTATTACATGACTCCTTGATCACATGTTTAGGTTTCCATTGAATCTATAACTGCTTCTTTCACTTTGGTTGGTTTGTGTCATTGCAGATCTGATCTCACAAGAGAACCGGAGTGAGGCATGGACAACAAAGATATAAGGAAGCGATATATAAAGGTATGTCATACATTCCTTCTTTGGTGATAAATTCAATGGTAGAAACCTAGGAAAAGCACCATGTCTTGTCTGGTTTTGTTCTAGATCCAGGTGGATCTAAGGAGATTAGTTTATGTCCGCATTCACCGATTTATCCAATAAAACAATTGGCGACTCCACTAGGGATATGACTTGATTGCAGGTTTTTGTTGGCCATTTTCTCTTTACCTATTATTTTCATTTGAAATCAGTGTCTGAGTTCGTGGGAGATCCATTTAGACTCTCTACATTTAAAAATCCACTTAGATCCTTTGCCCTTTTCTCAGAATTTATTGATTTACAAACACCTCCACACTGTACCTTATACATAGCTTGCGGAAACCTCCAATTTTAGCACCTTAGTTGTTTTCCTTAGTGTGGGATTTCCGCACCCTATCCATTTTTGGTCCACGGAAACCATTAATTTCCTCACTCTGATATGCTATCAGCCTGCGGCGGTGTCTGTGAAATTTTTTGAGTTGGGTCTTAGCCTCTGTTAATGCCGAGTTTTTGTTGTAACCAATTGGAAAGGATTTTTAATGCCAACATATGACTTTTCTCTGAACTTTTGACTTGTTGTTGATTGGTTTTCAGAGATCGAACACCTCTCTTAGTCATTTTCCATTTTTCATTTTATTTTTATTTTTAAACAACAGGTGTATAATATATGAGCTTGTATCTGAGTGCTTGTTCGATTAAAAATCTTGGATTGGATTTGAAATTTTGGATTTATTACGTATTCCAGATTGCTTGATAATTGAGAATTTGTCTCTTCATTTGCATTTGAGGAAATACTTTCTCGTCATTTTTTAATTTTTTTCTTCATTGAAAGTTTGATTTGGGTGCTCATTGAAGCTATAGATTTTCTTGGATTTCTTATCTTTTCTCTGCCATGCCCCTGGTCTGGTTCTAGAAAAAAAAAATTGAAGTTATCCATTCGTTTGAATAAACATATATGTGAAAATGCATTACATTTAAGAGAAGAGAACATCGAATAACTTCATTGTTTATTGGTTGTTTGAAATTGTGTTCATTTAAAGAAAAAATGAAGTATATTTCGTAGTTTACATTGTTCCAGAAACACCTTCTCCCTGTTGTAGATAGAATTCATTGAAAGGAAATTTGCATCATTCATTTCTATTTGCATGTTATTGGGTCAAGGTCATACACAACATCGGTTTCAATCCCCTCTCCCTCTTGAGTAACAATAGCCATTAAAAATATTGTGAAAATCTAAAAATTAACTAGTAATGTTTTCTAGGGCTCTTTTACACCAACATCAGTTAGGCTAGAGCTTTGGAATAGGCAGTGAGACACACTCTCCAAAGAACAAAACACACAATAGCATCTTGTTATAGGGAGTGTAAAATTCCATTTGCAACATTTTGTCCTGGGAAGCCCTTCTCACACAAGGGTCAAACCTGAGGTCGCATTGAGATTAGCAGAGTTACTCACCCTGCTTTGTTGGTCTCGGTGTAGAGATTACACGTATTATGGGGGTTTCTTGAATTTATACCCAAAAATGATGAGTGGAATCCTCTCAAGTTGATTTCGGGCTAGATATCGTGCCCTTGCACGTGGATCAGACTGCCGACTGTCTCCCCAGAAATCATTGTTGTTTTTGGAAGCCTTAGTTGCCTATCTTCTTAGGGTCTTACACAAGGTGACTGTGGAGGGGCAAGTCTTCACGGTACTAGGAATCAACGTTGGCCAGAATCACTCATGCTCCTTGGAGGGTATACCCATGATTATGTGTGGGAGCTTGAACCAGGGTGTAAGTCCATTAAGTAGGTCATCAACATAAATTTTCCACCCTAGCCCAGCCCCTTCTTGTCTTGACTTTGCGATGTTGGATTTCATCACCAACTAGTGACTTCAGAACAAGAAGGTTTTTTTTGCTTGGTTTTGATTCCTAGATTCTACTAGTGAGTGTTGTTTGTTTACATAGTTGGCCATAGATTTTTTCCGTTAAATTTTTGGTTCGGCCAACATTGACCCTCCACGCCGTTCACGTAGGATGCAAGGAATAAATCCGGAAGATCTGGAAGTTTCCAAAATCTTTCTCCCTAATCCAACGTAGGACTCTCCTAAACAAAGTGAGATCCATGACCACATACCTTCACAAGTGGAGAGAACTGACTCTTTAGAAAGTTTTTGAATCGCTTCTGATTCTTTGGATGCTTTCCTCTTACCTCCTAGATACGAGAGACGTATTCTTTGATTCAACTCGTCTGGAGAAATTGTTGTTGACACTTCTGGAATACCAGTTGAAGTCCTTGCTGGCATTGAAAACGAAGATCCTTTTTGGACCACTGACATATCTCGAACTCCGACTTCTATACGGAACCCTCCTGGCTCGGAAGCAGACGCTGAGATACCTATCATTTCTAAACCACATGAAACATATACTACATTTACAATACCTTTATATCATTTTAAAAGTACAACCTATTATTTCTTCACTGGTTCAGAGGCTGGTTCTAGCTCAACTATCCCTCTTCAGCAGGCCCATTCCAGGATGATCCCAAACACTATGATTATCCCCACCGGGAACACGGTCGCTATCCAACCTCCTATTGGTACACCGCATTTTTCTAGACAAATCCCATCACTCCCTCTTGGGTATAATGCCTTGAATTCTTCTATCCCCATTTCTACCCAAGTTTCATCCAGAGTGTTCGACAACACAAGTATTCCAACAGAGGACGAACACCTTCAGTAGCCACTCACATAACTAGATCAAAGATCAACACACTGATGTTTTCACGTGGTAAAACTCCTACGGGGAAACATCCACGGCC
>SNQJ01S0117475.1:0-20082 GCA_010110895.2 Picea sitchensis
GTTACAGAAAAAGATGTCAAATATTTGCAGCTCATATAGAAGAAACAACTAAGGATAAGGTGTCAAATATTGAATATTATGCATTCCTAAAGGAGTTTGAGGATGTATTTAAAAAAATACTAGGATTACCCCCTAAAAGAGATATTGATTTCTCCATTAATCTGATTCCTAGAGTAAATCTAGTATCCAAGACCCCTTACAAGATGAGTACACCATAATTGAAGGAGTTGCAAATGTAGTTTGAAGAGCTTCTGAAGAAGGGGTATATATTCCCAAGTGTGTCACCTTGGGGTGCCCCAATATTATTTGTGAATAAGAAGGACAAAACATTGATACTTTTCATGGACTTCAGACAATTGAACAATGTAATTGTGAAGAATAAGTATCCTTTGCCAAGGATAGATGACCTATTTGATCAGTTGAATAATGAAAAAATATTCTCCAAGATTGATCTCAGGTCTAGTTATCATCAGGTAAGAATTAAATATGAATACATCAACAAGACTTCTTTCAGAACAAGGTATGTGCATTATGAGTTCACAGTGGTGCCATTTCGGTTATCAAATGCACCAACTATCTTCATGTGTTTAATGAATGGTATTTTCAGAGAATACTTAGATAAGTTTTTCATTTTATTTTTGGATGACATTCTTATATATTCTAAGTTAGAAGAAGAGCATGAGCAACATTTGAGGATGGTACTACAGGTATTAAGGGAGAATCAATTGTATGCCAAATTGAGCAAGTGATCATTTGATCAAAACCAAATTCATTATTTGGGACATATCATATTAGAGGAAGGGATAATAGTGGATTCTGAAAAGATTGAGGCCATTAGAGGATGGTCAACACCTAAGAATATGACATAAGTCATATCCTTCATGGGCCTTGCACGCTACTACAAAATATTTATTGAGGGATTTTCAAAGATTGCACACCCGATCACTTCCTTGAAAAAGAAGGGAGTGGAGTTTCAATGGACATTGGAGTGTGAAAAGAGTTTACAACACTTGAAGAAATTATTAACCAGTGCTCCAATACTAAGGATTCCTGATCCAAAGGAAGATTTCATTGTATGCATAGATGCATGTAAAGAAGGACTAGGTGGAGTCCTAAGTCAAAATGGGTATTTTGTATGTTATGAACCAAGGAAGTTGAAGGTGCATGAAAGGAATTATGCCACTCATGATTTGGATCTGTAAGCCATAGTGCATGCCTTGAAGAAGTGGAGGCACTACCTCATGGAGAGAAGGTTCGAGCTGAGGATAGACCATAATGGTCTGAAATATTTATTTGAACAACCAACTCTAAATTCCAGGAAAAGCAGGTGGTTGGAATTTCTCAGTGAATATGACTTTGATATAAAGCATATCAAAGGGAAAGAGAATAAGGTGGTTGATGCACTCAGCATAAGAGTTAATGAGTTGCATGCTACAACCATTAGCATGTACCAATCCAATTTGAAAGACAAAATCTTAGAGGCTGCAAAATTATATTTGCAATACATGGAATTAATGGAAAAATTACAACAATGTATTTTACAACATAAAAATGAAGACTACAAGCTGGGAAATGATGAAATTCTCATTTACAAAGGCAGAATTTAGGTACCAAATTCCCAAGAATTGAAAATTTTGATATTGAGAGAAATGCATAATGTACCTTATGTTGGACACCCAGGTTATTAGAAAACTATTGCAGCTGTCAAGAGCCAATATTATTGGCCAGGCATGAAGAAATAAGTTGTTGAGTACATTGCCAAATGTTTGGAGTGTCAAAATTTCAAGGTTGTGCATAGACACCCAGTTGGTTTGCTGCATACATTACCCATTCCTAAGTGGAAATGGGAAGTGGTAACAATAGACTTCATCACCAAACTACCCAAAACAAGAAAGCAACATGATTCTATCACAGTAGTGGTGGAAAATCTTACTAAAGCTACCTATTTTATTCTAGTGAATCTCACTCACAAGGAAACCAACATTGATGATATTTATATGAAAGAAATTTCTCGATTGCATGGTATACCCAGGACAATTGTCTCTGAAAGAGATCCAAATTTTACATCAAATTTCTAGAAAGGATTTGGAACAAATTTGAATTTTAGCACCACTTATCATCCAGAATCAGATGGACAAACAGAGAGATTGAATCAAGTGATTAAGGATATGTTGAGGATGTATGTGATTGATAAACCATAAAAATGGGAAGACTACCTACACTTGGTAGAGTTTTCTTATAACAATGGGTACCAAACATCTCTAAATATGAGCCCATTTGAGGCACTTTATGGAAGAAGGTGCAATAGACCTGTAAGTTGGGACAACCCAACAGATAGAGCAGTGGTTGGGCCATATTTACTCATGGAAATGGAAGAGAATATGTCGAAAATAAAGAAAAATTTAATGGTTGTTCAAGATAGGAAGAAAAGATATGTTGATAAGGGAATAACTCACATGGAATTTAAAGTGGGTGACCATGTATTCTTGAAAGTAAAATCCAACAGAAGTTCCCTAGAGTTGGGAAACTGTTCAAAGTTGGTAGTTCGTTATTGTGGGCCATTTGAAATCCTGGAGAGAATTGGGCCTATAGCTTATATGATTTCATTACCTGCATCGATTTATATTCATAACGTATTCCATGTATCATTGCTCAAAAAGTATATACCTGATTCTAATCATGTTATTGATTGGAATGTGACTCAGGTGGAGCAAGAAGGCACTTTTCAGGTGCATCCAGTGTGCATACTGGACCAGAAGATCAAGAATCTCCATAATCGATCCATAGAGATAGTAAAGTTCCAATGGACCTAGTACGGTCCTGAGGATTTAACTTGGGAGCACAAGGACGCTACGCGAGGATCATACCCACATCTTTTTGAAAGTTTTTGAAATGTTGGTGGTAAATGTGTATATACATGCATTGAGGGCATTGCATAAATAAGGGTATGGGAATGTAATACCCCAAGACCGAGCCCTAGTTGAAATTGTAAATATGTTTTATAGGATGGTGAGCTAGGTTATGATAAGTCAGAAGGCTTATGTGATGATTAGGCCAGAGAGCCTAGATGCTAAAGGCTAGTGAGACTAATTTTGTGTATGTAAACACTCATAACATTAATAAAATACATCTTTGCATGTAGACTGACCATGATAAAAGAGTACAGGGGACTCAACTCCACTAGGAAAATGAAAAGGGGGGGCTAAGAGCTTAGGAAAGGGGCTAAGTTAAAGGGCTTATCTCTAAGGGAATATTATAATATTATTCCTAAATATTGTGGGGAGGATAATTGTTTTATCCTAAGTTATTATGGGAAAGAGAATGAATCACAAGTGGAGAGAAAATAACTCCTTGAGATCCATGTGTCATCAAGGGTGCAATAAAATATATGTGGGGGAAATTAGTCCACTTTGAGGGGGACTAAGCCATTCATGCACTTAGCCATTCTTCCCATTGAATAATGCATTCACGATGGAGCTAATTGTCTCTCCATCAATTGACCTCTCCCTCTGGCACACATTCATGGAGCAATAATCGTACCTTCTTGTTACGCACAACACACTTGTTCCTTACTTGAGCCATATTGTACCTTACCCGAGCTTGTACTATTCCTCGCCTGAATTTGGTTGCTTCCATCACATGTTCCATACCTGAATTCAGTTGTGGCCTTCACCTGAACCTGTCCCTGGTTGACTTAAGAGCTATATTGAAGAGGTGGGTTGTTAGGCCCATGTATTGAAGAGGCAGGTTTTCGGGCCGGTGAGAAACTCTCTCCAGGTGAGAGAATTGATGGGGAAGTGATTTTATGAGGGATCCCAATTGTAGCTATAGTGCTCTGATACTTCCTGTCTAGCATGTTGTTGAAGCCCTGGAAGGGAAGTGGGGCAACCAAAGGACTATTGACCAGAGAAGGGGCACATTTCCTGGGGTGGGACGTGCATGTGGGGAATGAGAGGTTGTAGGTTGTTAGTTTGAGTTGGCACCTGGGATGAAATCCTTCTTATTCTCCATGTTGCCTCAACCTGGTTAGAAACCCCTTTAACTAGGTGGATTTTAGTCCCAACTTGGGGATGGAACACTGCTAAGAGTTCTTAGTAGCGTGTTATAAGGTCAGGAGGATCGTGGAAGGTCTGCATGCAGTTGGTGGTCTTCTGAAAAAGATAAGTATCAATTGTGTGTTAATTCACATGTGTATTTATTTATGTGTTTATGTTTATGAGGTTTTTCCTGTGTATGTTGCATGTATATGTTTATTTTTATTTCCACATGAATATGTGTATTTACATAATATAATTGTCTTCTTAAATTTTATATATATACAGTTCCATAAGATTTTATGTGTGGTATAGCCCATCGGTCTAAGGCTAGATATGTTACAATTCGGTATTATAGCATGAGAAGTTTAAAAGTGTCATTTCTCGGCCTGGGAGACCATGGATGTTACATATTAAGTGTTCCTTTACATATTCCAGCAACATCCTCTTAGCCTTCACTTCATTCTTCTTGTGAGTTGCCAATTCCTACAAATCATTAGGACTTGCAACCACAACCTCAACATACTCTTTGAGGTCATTCTCCTCTAATAGAATAAGAACCCTTTCCTTGCACACCTGAAAGATTGTTTCTCCTTCCAATATGTCATCAATATTCAATGTGTTCACCATTGTCTCCCAAAGGATGCCTCCCTCTCTCCTTCAAAACATCGACTTGAAGATTTGATCTAATAACCCTATGCTGAAAATATCATGTACTATCCTATACGACCCTGTATGTGACTGTTGCCACTGTAACCTGTATATGTACACGACTGTCACCACTGTGACCCACACATGTATGCAAATATCACCACTATGACCTGCATACAACTCCATACACCTGCAAAAACCTTGTTCTACCTCAGTTTTGTAGCTTCCTTGAAATTTGTCCTTTGATCTACTCGGGGAAGGAGGAGGCTCTGTGCTAGATCTACTCGGGGAAGGAGGACCTGGCGAGGTGCACGCAGATATCCTATCCTATGCGGAGTACAAGTTTGAGCTCTGTGTTGTAATCAGATTGACCAAATCTAATAAATAAGAAGAAGCCTTTGTGGACGTAGCCCTAGGGTGGGGGTGAACCACGGTAAACCTATGTGTTGTTCTATGTGCTTCGAACTAATGTGTTTATCTCTTTCCATGTGTTGTTCTTTGATATGATTATGCCATGTTCTTTGCTATGATATACGTATATAGATCTACTTTGCTTTGTTCTTCTTATATGTATGGATGTAGATCTAACATATATGAAAGTGTTGAGTGCTAGACCTATTTTGCTATTTCTAAGTGCTAACTTAACCTAGATCTAAGAGAACGCTACAGTGCTCTGCGCCATCTACGGAGTGACAAGAGGGTTAAATAATTATGAATGATATATGCTAAAGTGTTTTCTAAGTGTTAGAATCACAGATCTGTGTCCCAGCTAAGGTTGCAGACACCTGAGTCTTGCAACCACCCCTGCCTCTACCTCATGTGAGACTTCATCTTCTTCGCAGGTGTTGCGGAAAGGGCCAGTAGTTAGGGTTTTGTTGGTACATTGTTGAAGCATTGAACCCTGGTTCTGCCCGTGTGCCAACAAATGGTTCCATTGCTGGGACCTGAAACTGTGATTGCTGGGAACTGAGGAAGAAGAAGATTTGTGCAGAAAGTCTGTCCTGAAATTGTAAAATCTCTGTGCATGGACCCGTGCCCTAGTGCGCAGTGATCCACTTGATCCAAAAAGCTCTGTGTTGAAGAAGGAAGGACAGATCTAAAGAAAATAAGTCAAATCTGAACGCTTTGTGCTCTAATAAAGGTTAAAGTGGAAGTTTCTAAGTTAGTTCTACAAAAAGTGGTAATATCTATAAGCTTTGTGCTCTGATAAAGGTAAGAATAGTTAAAATTTCTTAGATCTGGAAGCTTTGTAATCTATAGAAATAAAAGAAGTGAACATTTTTTTTTCTAAAGTATGGATTTAGGTATGCTTGATAGATTTTGTCCTAGCTTGAAAACTAGGGCATTGTTAGATGAAAGAACATTTGATATGAATAGATATGATAAGAATAATGAAAGATATGTTATACCTATGCATAGAAAGAATTTTTGGACTAACCAATGGATGCAGGATCCTAGAAAGAAATTTTTGCAGGCTAGCCATCATGATCCTAGCACGTAGTACAAGAAAAGTTGGGGATCATGGAAGAGAAAGAGAGGATTAACTCTTTGTTATAGTTGCAGAAGACCAGGACATCTTGCTAAGGAATGCCCTGGGAGAAACCCTAGTTTCCTCTGTTGTAAGGCTATGGACCATGAAGTACTGGATTTCCCTAGAATGATTACTAGACTTGAAAAGATGAATATGGAAAAAGGTCAAGAGACTAAGTTTATAGAAGAACCCCAGAAAGAATTAGAGATTATGTTACTGAAAATGAAAGAAACCCTGGATGAACATAATGATGCCATTTTTCCAGAGATCTTCAAAGAAAAGGAGAAAGTCGACGTAAGAATAGGAGAATTCGACATCGACTGTGCTCTAGATGAGGGAACACAAATGAACATTATGACATAAAGTACTTGGGAAACCCTAAGAAGGCCTTCTATGGTTCCTTCACTAGGAAGAATAGGGTTGTTTAAAGGAACACATGGTAACCCTATGTGGTAGAATTACCCAGATAGCTATGAGTACCCATGGATCTTCGATAGAGGAATAGTTCAGAGTCATTAGATTTATTGAGGACCATGCCCCATTTCTAGATTTGTTAGGCAAGATCTGGATTGAAAAAGACCAGATCCAGAGAAAAGAAGAAAAGGAAGCCCTAGAACAGAAGAAGCAAGAACTCATGGAATTTATGACTAGAAGGATCACCTACTTGATTGAAGAACAAGAGAACATATCTCATTTGTTGAACACCAATAACCCGGATGTCGAATCTATAAGAGTGTTAGAGGAACCACCAAAGACCGAAATACCTAATCCACATGATGAAGCAGTATTACCCTTGGATTTGAAGAAAGAACCTCAACATCGCGAAGTGACTATGTTGAGAAAAGACAAGACTCGAAATGGAAAGAGGATGACCAAGACAAAGCTAACTGGGAAGAAGGCTAGGAAGCTAAGTAAGAAGAGAGCCAAGATCGAAAAGTTACAGAAAGTTCTGGAGGAAACTTCATAGAAAGAAAAATCACAAGAATTGAGCTTCACCGAGATATCAGGACAACGACATCTGGAACTTCGCCACGGCGCAACAATATAGCCATTGGACCAATATACCCATTCAACTTCTGCCCCAAATGGATAGAAAATCATTAAAGGATCACCACTAGACTGTTGGACCGCGCCATAACGAATGGATTAACGTTCATGAAAGCTTCATACCTGTTGCAACTGGACTGTTGATGAATTTCCTATTTAGCTCATCACATCGTGCCCGAAGAACACTTTTGCCAACTAAAAACTCGAAGCCCGCAGAACTCGTAATTGTATACAGTGATCATTGTAAGCAGATCGTTCACCCTAGTGCAGTGTTTTGAGATCATCGTGACCCCACTTATCTTTCCCAAGTGCATATGTCCGACGATCTCACCACGCTTGAGGAATCCATCAAAGAATTCCTTCTCGATTTAATGATGGAGAGATTCATATTGGAAAGAAGAATGTCCATAGGAGTCCAAGCCTCATTGACGAGAGGATTGCAAGCCTCCCCATCGACTGCTCGAGCTAGAACATCTCGAGCCAACACAAAGAGGAGAACTAAGCATAAGGACAACATAGCCAACACAAAGTTAGTGCCATCCATTCTACTAGCTTACATACCCCCTCTGAGTGGTGATATCAACAGGAATAGTGTCTCTAGAGATTTTGAATATACCCTCGTAACTACATATTTACCAAAGGGAGTACGCACCTACCGCGCAGATCAAGACAAGGTTATAGCGTTGACGTTTTGTGACTTCAACCTGGGGGACCGTAAATTTTATAGCATGCTTGCCCCATATAAGTACTTGACGCAAACTAAGGGCAAGAACTCAAAGCTCGTCCCACAATAATGGATAATGAACCTCGTGTAGTCTGCTCTGCTAAACATTGTGAAAATACCGCACTTCGGTAGACACCAGGAGCTGAATGCTTGTGTAAAGTTACTTCTCGCAAGTTACCACGAAGGATACCTGTGGTTAGATTGCCGCATAACTGTTGATATGGCACTAATCAATAGGATCATCGGGCTTAGCATGCATGGCCATGATCCCCATGAGTACTATCCTAGAAAGAGCACATACCGCGCTCTTGCACAGAAGATAAAAGAGGCCTATGGCGATGTTGAGAAAGGTGCGAGAGGCTACAAGGTATATTCTATTGAAAGTGGCAGTGTGTGCCTCGTATGCCAACTAATCGCAGGGAAGCTGGTACGTAAGAATCGACCAACACAAGTATGAAGCTTCGTAGTTGACCTCGCAGGAAAGTGCACAGAGGTACTACAGATGAACTAGGTGAAGTACCTAGTGAATCAACTAGATATTGACTGCAAAGAAGTTCAATATCAGGGGCACAAATTCCATTTTATTTGGCTTCTGATACTGATCACCTTCATTGCATGGGAGCTACCAGAAGGCGCAACTTTCTTGGACCTTGACCCTTTTGAGCCACTAGATGCGAAGTTCGGTACCTTGTGGTACTCGAATGACATGAGCAAACAATGTCAATCGAATGTCTTTTTCCACAGATATTATAATCAACTGAAAGAATCCATAAGGAGTGAACCTCGCATAACCCCGAACACTTTACAGAGGTTCTAACCTCTGATAAATTTTAGTGCGGACCACCATTTTATATACCTAACCCCATGCGCTGATGAGCACCAAGAACAACTCCTGTCCTACTATAAGCTGACAGAAGAAGACCTGGAAAATATCACCAAGGAGTGGTCAGCGGACTTCCTTGTTTTAGCAGACCCTGCAGAAATTTCAGACATCGACAACCCAAAAGTTGCGCAAGATACACCTGGGCCCAGTAGAAAAATTAAGACAAAGGAGACAAAGAAGCCTGAAGAGGTTAAGGATATAGATAGCATATTGGTAAGGATGACTTCCATTATGCCATACAAAGAAGGTGACGATGAAGAAGGTGTATAATTTGAGTGACAACAAGTCGAAGTATCGCCACCTAGGGGTGAAGCAGACTCATGCAAGAAAAGGAAGGTTTCACCTCTGAAGTCTTCCTCCAGAAAGAAACCAAGAACCCCTGTAACTAAGATGTGAAATTCCCTCACGTTGGATGACTTCGATTTCATTGTTGCAACAGTCAACGATGCTTCAAAGGAAATAATAGAGAAGCAAGAAGCGAAGCAGGAACAAATGTATAGCCAGATTGTGATCGTGCTCCAAGGAGTACAACATGCACTCCAGTCTAGCCAAGCAATCTTTACTACACCTCTACTAGAAGGAACAACAGAAGAAGGAGATGAATCGGTCCATCTTCGCAATATTATTGACACAATCGATGTACACCTTCGACGTTCTCAGGAAGAAAAAGTGCAGGCCACCTAGGCCCTCAAGAAGGCACGGGAAGAAATTTCTGAGCAACTTCAAGAAGCGCAACAAGAGAAGAATGCTCTCCAAGAAAAATTTGAAGAAGATCGAGCGAAGGTCCAAAAAGAGAAAGAGCAGCTGCTCGTGAAGAAAATCAGAATTGAAGAAGTAGTCAATAGAGCATTTCGCTCTATGACCGGTTTAGAGAAGAAGGTCAAAGAGCTCATAGAGTGTCAAGTGATGAATTTGGATGACGTTATTCAACAACTTCAACAAAGGGTCATGGAATTAGAGCTTCATACCATACCACAGACTCCACAAGAAGTGTGCGACTAGAAAAAATTGGATGCTCAAAGTGCAGTCGAGAGGATTAGAAAACTTGCTACAGAATGCAAACAACTAAGTAACAAAAGCACGCAGATATATGAGCAACTATCTGAAGACCCATAGTTGAAGAAACTGGAGTCCAAACTCCAGGAAGCAAAGAAGCACGCAGATACAGTACATACATAGCTCAAGCTCCTATCACCTATCGAGAAGATGAAGAGATCCAAGGAACAACGAACTTCCTAACAACTTGTTCTTACCCTACAGAACAGAGTGATGGAAGTCACCTAGAAACTCCAGCTGAGCCATGAGGAGGCCTATATACTATTTGAAGAAATCGAAGGCTAAGGAACACTATTGGAACAAGTAGCTGTTACAGTCAAGCAACAACTGGAAGGGCCTATCAGCGAATTGGTTTTTCAAGAGTTCGTTGAGCAGGAAGCCGTAGCACAAAGACAAGTTGAAGTAGCTCGAGCCAAGCTCGAGACCTTTGAGGCAACTTTACCCAAATCTAAGTGACTCGGGACGAGTCATAGGTGAGTGTTGGGGGTATGTTGGCCCTTGACCAAGTTTTGAGGAAACACTTGGTCATATTTAACCATTTTTGGAACTTCGACAACTTCTCAAAGATGGAGTGCAACGCAAAGCAGAGATTGTGGAAGGTAGACCCCTTTCTTGGGTCCTTTTTGGGTTTTTGGGGATAATGTAATGGGTATGGGATGTCGGCCCATGGGTTTACCCATGTTTAGGCTTATTTTGTAAAGTATAAATAAGTATCTAGGCAATATAAGAGAGGCAGAGAAGCTAAGTGGTAGAAAATTCTTTGTGTATACTATGTGACCAGCTTGCAGAACTGAGTGCAAGTGATGTAACTGTTGAGTGCATAGATTGTAAGAAGGCTTTGTGATATATCTACTCGAGGAAGGAGGATCTGGTGAGGTGCACGTAGATCTCTTGTCCCATGCAGAGTACAAGTTTGAGCTCTGTGCTATAATTAGATTGACTTAAGCTAATAAAGAAGAAGAAGACTTTGTGGACGTAGCCCTAGGGTGGGGGTGAACCACGGTAAACCTGTGTGTTGTGCTCTATGCTTCAACCTAATGTGTTTGTCTCTTTCCATGTGTTGTTCTTTGATATGATTATGCTATGTGCTTTGCTATGATATACTTAGATAGATCTACTTTTCTTTGTGCTTCTTAGATGTATGGATGTAGATCTGACATGTATGAAAGTGTTGAGTGCTAGACCTATTTTTCTATTGCCAAGTGCTAACTTAACCTAGATCTAAGTGAATGTTGTGGACTTTGCGCCATCTGCGGAGTGCCATGAGGGTTAAATAATGATGAATTATATATGTAAAGTGTTTTCTAAGTGTTATAATCACATATCTGTGTCCCAACTAAGGTTGCAGACACCTGAGTCTTGCAACCACCCCTACCTCTACCTCGGGTGAGACTTCATCTGCTTCGCAGGTGTTGCCGAAAGGGTCGGTAGTTAGGGTTTTGTTGGTGTGTTTTTGAAGTGTTGAACCCTAGATCTTCCCATGTGCCAACAATAAGAACCATATCATATGTTGAACCACATATAAGAGTGGTCCTCAATTAGCCAAGAAACCAATATATACCATATCCAAGTACCAAACCAACCATACTAAGTATGCCTCAAGCATACACCATATCATGACCAAAAGTAACCATCAAAACAAGTATACAACCATACCAATACCTTTGTAGCTGAATTGAAACTCTGAGATGATGACCTGTAGACTTCCTTCAAACTTCAAGGACCCGGTACCAACATTTACTCAATCATTCATGATCCTTTTTACAGCTACGTGACTTGATATTCTATTGTTGCATATATACGCACTTTTCTCCATTGTAGCTCGCATACAACCACACCCTTCTGACATGTAACCCGTGTATACCTTAGAAAATAGGGTTTGTTGCAACTTCGATACTTTCTCCTTCGACCTTCCTTTGCTACCTCAAAAACTTTTGTCACAACCTTAGCAAAAAGATCAGTAGTTCACATGATAGATAATCAATGAATGAGTGTGTGTGTATATATGTGAGTGAATCCTTGAGGTGTATTTATACTTGTTTTAGGTAATTCCTCTCCTTAAATTAGGGCTTCTACATTTTTCTTGTTACAACAACTTCACCCTTTAGTTAAGGACTTGTAACTAATTAGGGTCTTCTTGACCACTCTTTAGGGCTTACAAACTTCTCAAGGCCATATCTCCCTAACCGTGAGGAACTACGTGGCATTCCACATATCATAGAAAATGGCACAACGAGTACTATCCATGTATGAGTTTATTTCCTGCATTTAATCTATCCATCATTTCCATATTCCTCATTCAAATTCGGGTACCAAAACCACACTATCGGGGCTTCCTCAAGGGTTGACATCAATGACAACCAAAATATCAACAATATCTCCCTTTGGAATTGATGGAAACACTTAGACATGAAAATGATTATTCCCATGCTCCCCCTATGACCATCACTCCCCATGTCTGCATGCTTATCTCTTTCTATCTCCATGCCTTGCTCTATCTCTCCCCCTTTGACATCAATGGAAAAGGGTATTCCTCCTCTTGGGGTTGCTCCCCCTATCTACATGCCTCTTCTATATCTAATACCCTTTAGCTTCATGGTGCTTTCATGTGTAACTATCAGATGTGTATGAAAGGCATTCAAAAGGTTATGTACTTGAAGTTTTTCAATACTTTTGTTGCTCTCCCCCTATCCTGTTAAGATTGATGTCATGTGAATCATTGTGGAGTGGAAACTAATCCAAGATTATGTCATAGATACTTAAAAGTTTCCCTTGCAAGTGATTTGGTGAATATATCTGCAATATGCTCTTTTGTCCCGACATACTCTAGCTTGATTTTCTTCTTTGTCGCTTGTTCCCGTAGAAAGTGATACTTGATTGGAATGTGCTTCACATTAGAATTCAATATTTGATTCTTGGATACATTGATGGAGTTGGTGTTGTAACAAAGTATTGAAATGGGCTCATCACACTCTACTTGTATATCATATAAGTTATGCTTCATCCAAAGAACCTGAGTACGACAAGCCACTCTTGAAATGTATTATGCTTCTGCTATAGAGAAGGATACATATGTTTGTTTCTTGCTTAACCATGATACCAAACACTCACCCAAGTAGAAATTTGCTCCACTTGTACTTCTTCTATCATCAATTCAACCCGCCCAATCTGCATCTATGTCGGAGACAAGAGATAGATCCTTCCCTTTTGGATACCATAATCCAAACTCTTTTGTACCTTTGAGGTATCTGAATATCCTCTTTACTGCCATAACATGCAATTCCTTTGGTGCTACTTGAAACCTTGCAACCTGTCCAATTGCTTGCATCACATCCAGTATGGAAACTGTTACATAGAGTAAGTTTCCAATCATTGATATATGTTGTCTCTGATATGCATCTTTAGAATCATCATCCTTTCTTAACTTACAACTAGTATGCATATGAGTATTGAATGGTTTGCAATCTTCCATACCAAACTTCTTCAACATTTCTATGATATACTTGGTCTGAGAGATAAATATACCTTTTTTGTTCTGACATATCTGGAGACCCAAAAAGAAAGACAAATATCCGGAAAAAGGCATCTCGAGTTCATTCTGCATGTCTTTGGAAAAATTATGAATCATCCTTTCATCATCACTTCCGAAGATAATATCATCAACATAAACTTCAATTATCATGATACAGTCTTGATTTACCTTTATGTAGAGATTGTTTTCTGCATTTCCTTTTGTGAACCCTTGATGTTGTAGGTATCTATCCAGTCTTGAATACCATTCTCTCAGGGATTTCTTGAGTCCATATAATTATTTATTTAACCTGAAAACATAATCTTCCTTTTCTGATAACATGAAACCTTCAGGTTGTTCGATGTAGACTTCTTCTTCTAATTCTCCATTTAAAAAGGTTGAATTTACATCCATCTGATAGACCTTGATTCTCTTTGAACAAGCATAGGCTAAGATCAATTTGATTTCTTCCATCCTAGCAACTGGGGAAAACATTTCTTCAAAATCTATACCTTCAACTTGAGAGTATCCTTTGCATACAAATCTTGCTTTGTTCCTGGTAACTTGTCCATCCTTGTTCAACTTGTTTCTGAAGACCCACTTTGTACCAATGATTTTCTTGTTCTTCGGTCTTGGAGCTAGTTCCCATGTGTCATTATTATCTATATGATCTAATTCTTCATCCATAGATTTGATCCAATGATCATCATTGCTGGTGTCTTCAAAACTGCTCAACTCAATAGCAGATAGTAGTGCTAGGTGTTGTTGTTCTGGTGAACAGATTATTCTTCTGGTTTCAACTCCTGCATCTTTAATTCCAATGATCTATTATGATGGACGATTTCCTGCACTTGTCTGCTAGATGTATTTGGAGGTACTTGAATATCCTATTGTTCTTGCTATGATTTTGGCTACTCTTTTTCTTCACTGATTCTTCATCTACTTCTTATTCTTTCAAATCTTATTCGTGAAACTGCTCCAATGAATATTTTCTACTTTATTTTATCTTTTGTCCATCTATCTCATCAATAATCACATTGTTTCTTTCTACTATTATGTTGAGTCACATATTGAAGAATTTATATTCTTTCCTTTTTCTTAAGTACCCAACCAGTATGCCTTTATCAACTTGAGAATCAAAATTTTCAATTCTTCCATCTTCTCTTTTGATGTAACATTTTCTTCCGAAAACTTTGAAGTGCTTCACATTTGATGGTCTTCCTTTCCATATCTCATTTGGAGTCTTATCATTGTTATTTCTAAGAATCTCTTTGGTCTGAATGTGAACTATTGTATAAACTACTTGTACCCAAAAGACGTTTGTCAACTTGGAATCCATTAACATAGTTCTATCTATTTCCTGTATTGATATGTTCTTCCTTTCAACAACTCCATTTTTCTTAGGTGTTTTGGCTACTAAGAATTTCCTCTTTATCCCATGCTCGCTACAAAATTCCATGAAATCCTTTGATGTAAATTCTCCTCCATTGTCTTATCTCAAGCACTTTATTTTCAACTTTGTCTTAGTTTCAACCATCTCTTTGTATGTATTGAAGTTTTCAAATGCCTCTGAATTATTCTTGATAAAGAAAACTATAATCATTCTTGTGTAGTCATCAACCAGTAGCATGAAGTACAATTCACCTTTAAATCCCTTTGTTCTTGTCAGTCCAACTAGATCAATATGTACAATCTCCAGTGGTTTTGTTGTGGAGTACTCCTTTGATTTGAACTTGCTCTTGGTTTGTTTTCTCTGTAGATAATGCTTGCATATAATATTTGTTGGCTTTGAGATCTCAAGNGTTCTTGTCAGTCCAACTAGATCAATATGTACAATCTCCAGTGGTTTTGTTGTGGAGTACTCCTTTGATTTGAACTTGCTCTTGGTTTGTTTTCTCTGTAGATAATGCTTGCATATAATATTTGTTGGCTTTGAGATCTCAAGAATTTCTCTTACTACTTCCCTTTTGTTGACTTTGACAATATTATCAAAATTTATGTGACCCATTATTATGTCCCAGAGCCAACTTTCATCATCCTTTCCTAAGAAACATCTTTCCTTTCCGATTTCATTTAGAACATATATGTTTCTTGGAGTTCTTACAGTTGTAGCCACCAACTTTCTTGATTCTTCTTTCCTTATCTCACACTTCTTTGAGTCAAATATAAGTCTATGTCCTTGATCACACATTTGGCTTACACTTAGCAGATTTTGTTTCATGTCTTTGACCAATAAAACATTTTTTGTTGTGGCATCCTTACTTCCGAGTTTGGTTGTGCCTTTTCCAATAATAATGGCTAAGTTGTCATTACCAAATGAAATTGATCTATCTCTTTCCTTCTTCAAGGTCAGAAACCTGTCTTTATAACCTGTCATATGCTTTGAGCATCCAATGTCAACATACCATCCATGTTTCTTGTGTTGATCTTGTAGAACAAGGTTGCATTTTTTAGTGTTGAATTGATTATGCTTTCTTTATCCATATCCTTTGTGGATACTTCTTAGGAATGATGATATTCTTCTTTGGTTCTCTTGGAGGAATAGTGAGTCTGCAATCTTTGGCCATATGTACAAAAAAATTTCACTTGTATAATTTCACCTCATCACTCAATGATCAAAATCTATTGTATTTTCTATTTTGAGATTCATGATATATTCTTGGATAACTATTTCTTGTATTCCCTTTATAGTGGCTTCCCTTCTTGGTATTGGCTCTATAATTCACAGCTTTGTGCCCAAAATTATTACATGAATAACATAAACCGAGAAAAATAGTTTGATACCTGGGAGTGGAAGATCTTCTGAATGGTGATACTCTTTTGAATCCTTCTTCTTCTTGAGGTATTCTATAGATGGATGTTGTTGATATCGACTTGTGAATATTCTAGGCAGTGTAGTGTCTATGTAATATTCTTCTTGAGTCTTCCTATCTTCTTATTTCTTAGAGGGACCTCTACCAGCTTATGCATAGCTTCTTGGTTCTTCTTCTTGCTTTGTCATTTTGGAGCTTGAACCTTTATTTGTCTGTGTATAGTTGTATCCTAATCTAGATATGTCATAGTAAGGTCTTTGACTGTTAATGATATTATCCAATATCCTGGTTCTTTTTTGCTACATGTCCTTCTTCTGAAGATATTTTCTTAGAGTGACTATATCTACTTCTAAGCCTTCAATGATCCTGTCTTTTTCATCTAACTGTCCTCTGAGTGCTTCTTCAATTATTTTGTCTTCATCTACCTAAACTTTTAGCTTTGTGATTGTCTATTTGGCTTATTTGGAGTTGGGGTTATGAGATCCTTCTTTCTTCTTTAGTTCTTCTTGGAGTGACTTGTTTTTCCTTTTTTCAATCATTAGAGCTTCTATGGCATTGATCAATTCTTCTCTGTAATCAGATTCTTCCTCTTCGCATTATTCTTCGGAGCCTTCCTCATCATAGTCTTCTATTTCCATAAAAAGTACTCTCTATGTATCACTGTTGTTTTCTTCATCTTCATCTCATAATGAACTGTCTTCCTTGGTGCAGATACTTTTCTTGAAAAAATTATTTTTGTTTCTTCTACCCTTTTGGATTTTATTTTTCCTTTTAGATTCATCTTCTTCATTATTTTCCTTATTCTTATAGGGACATTTAGAAGTGAAATGACCAACATCATCACAATTAAAACATTTCAAGGGAAGCATAACTTTGTATTTGTTAGTTCCTCTTTTCAAAATTCTTAAAAAGTTTGTCACCTCTTCATCTTCCTCTAAATCATCACTGCAACTACAATCTGACTTGGGATTTTGTTTGTATTTCTTCATTGTCTTCTTGGATGCCTTGAATGTTGCTTCTTTTGTATTCAGATTATCTTTCTCTATCCTCATCTTATAGGCAATGAATATTACATGTGACTCATTCATGGTCATCGTATCTAGGTCCACTCTTTCTTCTAGAGCTAAAATCTTTGAATCAAATTTCAATGTTAGAGATCTTAATACATTTTTAATAACAAATGGTTCCTTTATCTTGCCTTCCAAACCTTTGATATTTTTTACTATTTCATCGACTCGTAAAAAGTAAGCTGCTATGTTTTCGTCTTCATTCATCTTCAATTGTTTGAACTTGGATCTAAAAATATGAAGTTTATCTTTCTTAACTTTCTCATCTCCTTTGTAGATATTTTTCAGTTTGTCCCACATTTCTTTTGCGGAATCACAATGCATAATATTGGTATGTATTGATTGATTCAAACCATTCTCGATAATGTTTCTATCCCTTGAATCATTTTCTTCAAGTTTCTTTCTATCTTTATATATTGGGGGAGTGGCTAGTGCTTTGTATCCATCTACTACTGATCGCCAAACATCGAATCCTTGTGCTTGTATATATGTCTTCATTCTTATGCTCTAGAAGGCATAGTTATCTCCATCAGACTGTGATACCCCAATCTTAGCGTAAACCATGATATTCTTCTAGTGGTTAGATTGCTTCATGAAGGACTTTCTCTAACACCAATTGTTGGATTACTGAGAGGGGGGGTGAATCAGTAATGAACAATAATATTACTTTTAGGCACAATATATTCTTCAACAATATTCAACAGTTTATCATTAGCATTCAATATATCATCAATAGTATAATCATAAACAACATCACATCACAATAGATACACAATACACCATAATTTACGTGGAAACCAAAATGAGAGAAAACCAGAGAATGATTTTCTTATATATCAAAAGAATACATTCATTGGAAGCACCAACTTCATGATTCTCCATATACAACTGGAAGGATAATCCGACCCCATATTCTCAGGCTACAACCTGAAGGAAGCTACAACTCCCTAAATTCTCTAACTCTAACCAGAAGGAGGCTACAACCCCCTGAGTTCTTCAGCTCCAACCAGAAGGTGGCTACAAACACCTATCCTTGCCCCATCATACTGCCCTAAAATATAAGTGTAGACCAACTCTCACTACCACAATCACTGCCACTGCCACTATCACTATCACTGTTATTGTCACTATCACTTTTACTATCACTGCCACTATCACATCAACCTATAACCTATCAACCTATCACTATATCCAACATGTGTACGTGTAAAATACCATGCATCAATTGTGTACCAACATGTGAACTACAATATGCATCAATCATAAATCATAACTTCAACCATGAATATTGTTGAAATATTGTAACTGCAAAGAGTATTCTATTTATTATTGATGTATTATTCATTAGATCAATCCCCTTTTGTGGATTGATCATGTCTGGTATTGTAAATGACCAAATCCCCTTTTGCAGATTGGTCAAACCCTAATTGAAATAGGCATAATGAGAAGTCGGCCCCCGGATTAATTAAAGGTGGTTATAACCACCCAGAATGAGAAGTCGGCCCTGCCAATGAAAAGACACTTTCGTTCACACCTGCCAGATTGTATAAATAAGAGAGGCTAGTGCCTCATTTGGACACAAAATCACTTGTTCATCAAAGAACAAGTTTGGAGCTACAGTTGAAGAAGAAAGAAGAGAGAGAGAGGTGCATTCTTGGGAGAGGACTTTATGTATTGTTTGAGTTATCTCTTGGCATTGTATTGGCTATATATATTAAGGAATTTTTTGTTGGGTTTTCTCCCCCATGAGGGTTTCCTAGGATAAATGATGTGTCTCTTGTGATTGTGTATTTCTAAGTGATCCTATATATGTTATGGTTATCTAGTGAATTGAAAAGAAATCTAATAATAGCTTAAACCTTAACATGGTATCAGAGTTAAGCTGAAGAGAGCATCTTTCACAAGAAGAAGAAAAACGCCATTGTTGATGTACATGCAAATTAGGGATTTTTATTGAAGAAGAATTTCATCCCCAAAACCATCTAGAAAAGTGCGCCCTTCATCAAGGATCACTTTGGCATCCTCAGCGCAAATTTTTAGTGGCTAGATCTCCTGGAAAGTGAAACCCTAGTTTTCACAAAGTACCAGAGGTACCAGAAAACCAGAAGTACCAGAGTACCAGAAGTACCAGAGTACCAAAAGTACCAGAAAACCAGAAGCACCAGTCCAAAAATCCATTAATCAAGTTTGAAGGGGTAAAATTTGGATTTTCTAAAATCTAACCACACCAGGCTACTCGCCTCAACCAAACGCGCCTCCTGGTAAGTTCAGAATTCAATTTTGAGAATTTTCATTTTTTGGTCTTTTTCCTATCTCCAGGTAAAAGATGTCTGCAAGCACTAAGATTGTTGACAAGCTAGAAGGTGTGGAAAATTTTTGTGCCTGGAAGTATAGGATTGGGATCATTCTTGACGAGAATGACCTAGAAATATTCGTCAAAGAACTACCAGAACACATCGATGCTGCAAATAAAGAAAAACATCAAAAGAACATAATTAGGGACAAAAGAATCATTGCGGATTGTATCAAATATAACTTGATTCCTCAAGTGTCTTCAAAGAAGACTCCAAAATAAATGTTTGAGGCCCTAACTAGGTTATATGAAGGAAAGAACATAAATCAAAAGATGAATCTAAGAACTCAACTCAAGAATACAAGCATGCAGAAAGAAGAATCGATCCAGGAATATTTCTCCATGATATCTCAATTCAAAGAACAACTAGAATCAATTGGAGATACTATAGACGAAGAAAAACTCATAATGA
>SNQJ01S0117475.1:34414-55271 GCA_010110895.2 Picea sitchensis
ATAATGCATCTGGAATCTATATGTTGTCACATATGTTCATAGACTTGTGGAATTGTACATGTTTTCCTATGTAGAAATGTCTGTGTATTAATTGATGATAAGGAGTAGATACTGGCTCATAGAACTGTGAAATTGTAAAGGATTGCAGCATGAGAGTGTTCACGTATGTTTGATATGAATAAGTTGTTATATTCTTATCACAAAGGATATCATGCACGAATTACGTCAGTAAACTGAAGCTAACCATGCCCAGCTGCTCTCGGAAAGTCATCTCTCTGTATCTGCTCACGGGAATGACCCGATAAGGATCTCTTCACAAGTAGAGTGTGATGAGCCCATTTCAATACTTTGTGACAACACCAACTCCATCAATGTATCCAAGAATCCAATGATGCATTATAATGCGAAGCACATTCCAATCAAGTATCACTTTCTACGGGAACAAGCGACAAAGAAGAAAATCAAACTAGAGTATGTCAGGACAAAAGAGCATATTGCAGATATATTCACCAAACCACTTGCAAGGGAAACTTTTAAGTATATATGACATAATCTTGGATTAGTTTCCACTCCACAATGATTCACATGACATCAAGCTTAACAGGATAGGGGGAGAGCAACAAAAGTATTGAAAAAATTCAAGTACAAAACCTTTTGAATGCCTTTCATACACATCTGATAGTTACACATGAAAGCACCATGAAGCTAAATGGCATTAGAGATAGAAGAGGCTTGTAGATAGGGGGAGCAACCCCAAGAGGAGGAATACCCTTTTCCATTGATGTCAAAGGGGGAGAGATAGAGCAAGGCATGGAGATAGAAAGAGATAAGCATGCAGACATGGGGAGTGATGGTCATAGGGGGAGCATGGGAATAATCATTTTCATGTCTAAGTGTTTCCATCAATTCCAAAGGGATATATTGTTGATATTTTGGTTGTCATTGATGTCAACCCTTGAGGAAGCCCCGATAGTGTGGTTTTGGTACCCGAAGTTGAATGAGGAATATGGAAATCATGGATAGATTAAATGCAGGAAATACACTCATACATGGATAGTACTCGTTGTGCCATTTTCGATGATATGTGGAATGCCACGTAGTTCCTCACAGTTAGGGAGATATTTCCTTGATAAGTTTGTAAGCCCTGAAGAGTGGTCAAGAAGACCCTAATTAGTTACAAGTCCTTAATTAAAGGGTGAAGTTGTTGTAACAAGAAAAATGTAGAAGCCCTAGTTTAAGGAGAGGAATTACCTAAAACAAGTATAAATACACCTCAAGGATTCACTCACATATATACACACACACTCATTCATTGATTATCTATCATGTGAACTACTGATCTTTTTGCTAAGGTTGTGACAAAATTTTTTGAGGTAGAAAAGGAAGGTCGAAGGAGAAAGTATCGAAGTTGCAACAAACCCTATTTTCTAAGGTATACACGGGTTACATGTCAGAAGGGTGTGGTTGTATGCGAGCTACAATGGAGAAAAGTGCGTATATATGTAGCAATAGAATGTCAAGTCACGTAGCTGTAAAAAGGATCATGAATGATTGAGTAAATGTTGGTAACGGGTCCTTGAAGTTTGAAGGAAGTCTATAGGTCATCATCTCAGAGTTTCAAGTCAGCTACAAAGGTATTGGTATGGTTGTATACTTGTTTTGATGGTTACTTTTGGTCATGATATGGTGTATGCTTGAGGCATACTTAGTATGGTTGGTTTGGTACTTGGATATGGTATATCTTGGTTTCTTGGCTAACTGAGGAGCACTCTTATATGTGGTTCAACATATGATATGGTTCTTATTGTTGGCACAGGGGCATATCTAGGGTTCAACACTTCAAAAACACACCAAAAAAACCCTAACTACCGACCCTTTCAGCAACACCTGCGAAGCAGATGAAGTCTCACCCGAGGTAGAGGCAGGGGTGGTTGCAAGACTCAGGTGTCTAAAACCTTAGCTGGGACACAGATCTATGATTATAACACTTAGCAAACACTTTACATATATCATTCATCATTATTTAACCCTCATGGTACTCCGCAGATGGCGCAAAGCACCGCAACATTCACTTAGATCTAGGTTAAGTTAGCACTTAGCAATATAAAAATAGGTCTAGCACTCAACACTTTCATACATGTCAGATCTACATCCATACATCTAAGAAGCACAAAGCAAAGTAGATCTATCTAAGTATATCATAGCAAAGCACATAGCATAATCATATCAAAGCACAACACATGGAAAGAGACAAACACATTAGGTCGAAGCATAGAGCACAACACACAGGTTTACCGTGGTTCACCCCTACCCTGGGGCTACGTCCACAAAGTCTTCTTCTTCTTTATCAGCTTTGGTCAATCTAATTACAACACAGAGCTCAAACTTGTACTTTGCATGGGACAGGAGATCTATATGCACCTCGCCAGATCCTCCTTCCTCGAGTAGATATATCACAAAGCCTTCTTACAATCTATGCACTAAGAAGTTACATCACTTGCACTCAGTTCTGCAAGCCGGTCACATAGTATACACAAAGAATTTTCTAGCACTTAGATTCTTTTCCTCTCTTAAATTGCCTAGATACTTATTTATACTTTACAAAATAAGCCTAAACATGGGTAAACCCATGGGCTGACATCCCATACCCATTACATTATCCCCAAAGACCCAAAAAGGACCCAAGAAAGGGGTCTACCTTCCACGATCTCTGCTTCGCGTTGCACTCCATCTTTGCGAAGCTGTCGAAGTTCCAAAAACGGTTAAATATGACTAAGTGTTTCCTCAAAACTTGGTCAAGGGCCAACATACCCCCAACACTCACCTATGTCTCGTCCTGAGTCACTTAGATTTAGGTAAAGTTGCCTCAAAGGTCTCGAGCTTGGCTTGAGCTGCTTCAACTTGTCTTTGTTCTACGACTTCCTGCTCAACGAACTCCTGAAAAACCAATTCGCTGATAGGCCCTTCCAGTTGTTGCTTGACTATAACAACTACTTGTTCCAATAGTGTGCCTTAGCCTTCGATTTATTCAAATAGTATATAGGCCTCCTCATGGCTCAGCTGGAGTTTTTGGGTGACTTCCACCACTCTGTTTTGTAGGGTAAGAACAAGTTGTTAGGCAGTTCGTTGTTCCTTGGATCTCTTCATCTTCTCGATAGGTGACATGAGATTGAACTATGTCTGTACTGTATCTGCGTGCTTCTTCGCTTCTTGGAGTTTGGACTCCAGTTTCTTCAACTATGGGTCTTCAGATAGTTGCTCATATATCTGCATGCTTTTGTTACTTAGTTGTTTGCATTCTGCAGCAAGTTTTCTAATCCTCTCGACTGCACTCTGAGAGTCCAATTTTTGCTAGTCGCGCACTTCTTGTGGAGTATGTGGTATGGTATGAAGCTCTAATTCCATGACCCTTTGTTGAAGTTGTTGAATAACGTCAGCCAAATTCATCACTTGACACTCTATGAGCTCTTTGACCTTCTGCTCTAAGCCGGTCACAGAGCGAAATGCTCTATTGACTACTTCTTCAATTCTGATTTGCTTCGCAAGTAGCTGCTCTTTCTCTTTTTGGACCTTCGCTTGATCTTCTTCAAATTTTTCTTGGAGAGCATTCTTCTCTTGTTGCACTTCTTGAAGTTGCTCAAAAATTTCTTCCTGTGCCTTCTTGAGGGCCTGGGTGGCCTGCACTTTTTCTTCCTGAGCACGTCGAAGGTGTACTTCGACTGTGTCAATAATCTTGCGAAGTTGGACCGATTCATCTCCTTCTTCTGTTGTTCCTTCTGGCAGAGGCATAGTAAATATTTCTTGGCTAGACTGGAGTTCCTGTTGTACTCCTTGGAGCACGATCACAATCTGGCTATACATTTGTTCCTGCTTCGCTTCTTGCTTCTCTATTATTTCCTTTGAAGCATCATTGACCACTGCAACAATGAAATCTAAGTCATCCAATGTGAGGGAAGTTCACATCTTAGTTACAGGGGTTCTTGGTTTCTTTCTGGAGGAAGACTTCAGAGGTGAAACCTTCCTTTTCTTGCATGAGTCTGCTTCACCCCTAGGTGGCGGTACTTTGACTTGTTGTCACTCAAATTCTACACCTTCTTCATCATCACCTTCTTCGTCTGGCATAATGTAAGTCATCCTTACCAATATTCTATCTATATCCTTAACCTCTTCAGGCTTCTTCGTCTCCTTTGTCTTATTTTTTCTACTGGGCACAGGTGTATCTTGCGCAACTTTTGGGCTGTCGATGTATGAAATTTCTGCAGGGTCTGCTGAAACAAGGAGGTCCGCTGACCACTCCTTGGTGATCTTTTCCAGGTCTTCTTCTATCAGCTTATAGTAGGATAGGATTTGTTCTTGGTGCTCATCGGTGCATGGGGTTAGGTATATAAAATGGCAGTCCACACTAAAATTTATCAGAGGTCAGAACCTCTGTAAAGTGTTTGGGGTTATGTGAGGTTCACTCCTTATGTCTTCTTTTAGTTGATTATAATATCCGTGGAAAAAGACATTCGATTTCCATTGTTTGCTCATGTCATTCGAGTACCACAAGGTACCGAACTTCGCATCTAGTGGCTCAAAAGGGTCAAGGTACAAGAAAGTTGCGCCTTCTGGTAGCTCCCATGCAATGAAGGTGATCAGTATCAGAAGCCAAATAAAATGAAATTTGTGCCCCTGATCCTGAACTTCTTTGTAGTCAATATCCAGTTGATTCACCAGGTACTTCACCTAGTTCATCCGTAGTACCTCTGCGCACTTTCCTACGAGGTCAACTACGAAGCCTGATACTTGTGTTGGTCGATTCTTACGTACCATCTTCCCTGCGATTAGTTGGCATGCGAGGCACACACTGCCACTTTCAATAGAATATACCTTGTAGCCTCTCCCACCTTTCTCAACATTGCCATAGGCCTCTTTTATCTTCTGTGCAAGAGTGCGGTCTGTGCTCTTTCCAGGATAGTACTCATGGGGATCAGGGCCATGCATGCTAAGCCCGATGATCCTATTGATTAGCGCTAGATCGATAGTTATGTGGAAATCTAACCACAAGTATCCTTCGTGGTAACTTGCGAGAAGTAACTTTACACAAGCATTCACCTCCTGGTGTCTGCCGAAGTGCGGTATTTTCATAACGTTTAGCAGAGTAGACTACACGAGGTTCATTGTCCATTGTTGTGGGACGAGCTTTGAGTTCTTGCCCTTATTTTGCGTCAAGTACTTATATGGGGCAAGCATGCTATAAAATTTACGGTCCCCCAGGTTGAAGTCAAAAAAATTCAACACTATAACCTTGTCTTGATCTGCGCGGTAGGTGCATACTCCCTTTGGTAAATATGTAGTTACTAGGGTATATTCAAAATCTCTAGGGACACTATTCCTGTTGATATCACCACTCAAAGGGGGTATGTAAGCTAGTAGAATGGATGGCACTAACTTTGTGTTGGCTATGTTGTCCTTATGCTTAGTTCTCCTCTTTGTGCTGGCTCGAGATGTTCCAGCTCGAGCAGTCGATGGGGAGGCTTGCAATCCTCTCATCAATGAGGCTTGCCCTCCTATGGACATTCTTCTTTCCAATATGAATCTCTCCGTCATTAAATCGAGAAGGAAGTCTTTGATGGATTCCTCAAGCATGGTGAGATCGTCAGACATATGCACTTGGGAAAGATAAGTGGGGTCACGATGATCTCAAAACACTTCACTAGGGTGAACGATCTGCTTACAATGATCACTGTATACAATTACGAGTTCTGTGGGCTTAGAGTTTTTAGTTGGCAAAAGTGTTCTTCAGGCACAATGCGATGAGCTAAATAGGAAATTCATCAACGATCCAGTTGCAACAGGTATGAAGCTTTCGTTAACGTTAATCCATCCGTTATGGCGTGGTCCAACAGTCTGGTGGTGATCCTTTAATGCTTTTCTGTCCATTTGGGGTGGAATTCGAATGGGTATATCGTTCCAATGGCTATATTGTTGTGCCATGGCGAAGTTCCAGATGTCGTTGTCCTGATATCTCGGTGAAGCTCAATTCTTGTGATTTTTCTTTCTACGAAGTTTTCTCCAGAACTTTTTGTAACTTTTCGATCTTGGCTCTCTTCTTACTTAGCTTCCTAGCCTTCTTCCCAGTGAGGTTTGTCTTGGTCATCCTCTTTCCATTCTGAGTCTTGTCTTTTCTCAACATAGTCACTTTGCGATGTTGAGGTTCTTTCTTCAAATCCAAGGGTAATACTCCTTCATCATGTGGATTAGGTATTTCGGTCTTTGGTGGTTCCTCTAACACTCTTATAGATTCGACATTCGGGTTCTTGGTGTTCAACAAATGAGATATGTTCTCTTGTTCTTCCATAAAGTAGGTGATCCTTCTAGTCATAAATTCCATGAGTTCTTGCTTCTTCTGTTCTAGGGCTTCCTTTTCTTTTTTTCTCTGGATCTGGTCTTTTTCAATCCAGATCTTGCCTAACAAATCTAGAAATCGAGCATGGTCCTCAATAAATCTAATGACTCCGAACTCTTCCTCTGTCGAAGATCCATGGGTACTCATAGCTATCTGGGTAATTCTACCACATAGGGTTACCATGTGTTCCTTTAAACAACCATATTCTTCCTAGTGAAGGAACCATAGAAGGCCTTCTTAGGGTTTCCCAAGTACTTTATGTCATAATGTTCATTTGTGTTCCCTCATCTAGAGCACAGTCGATGTCGAAGTCTCCTATTCTTACTTCGAATTTCTCCTTTTCTTTGAAGATCGCTGACAAAATGGCATCATTATGTTCATCCAGGGTTTCTTTCATTTTCAGTAACATAATCTCTGATTCTTTCTGGGGTTCTTCTATAAACTTAGTCTCTTGACCTTTTTCCATATTCATCTTTTCAAGTCTAGTAATCATTCTAGGGAAATCCAGTACTTCATGGTCCATAGCCTTACAACAGAGGAAACTAGGGTTTCTCCCAGGGAATTCCTTAGCAAGATGTTTTGGTCTTCTGCAACTATAACAAAGAGTTAATCCTCTCTTTCTCTTCCATGATCCCCAACTTTTCTTGTACTGCGTGCTAGGATCATGATGGCTAGCCTGCAAAAATTTCTTTCTAGGATCCTGCATCCATTGGTTAGTCCAAAAATTCTTTCTATGCATAGGTATAACATATCTTTCATTATTCTTATCATATCTATTCATATCAAATGTTCTTTNCGTGCTAGGATCATGATGGCTAGCCTGCAAAAATTTCTTTCTAGGATCCTGCATCCATTGGTTAGTCCAAAAATTCTTTCTATGCATAGGTATAACATATCTTTCATTATTCTTATCATATCTATTCATATCAAATGTTCTTTCATCTAACAATGCCCTAGTTTTCAAGCTAGGACAAAATCTATCAAGCATACCTAAATCCATACTTTAGAAAAAAAAATGTTCACTTCTTTTATTTCTATAGATTACAAAGCTTCCAGATCTAAGAAATTTTAACTATTCTTACCTTTATCAGAGCACAAAGCTTATAGATATTACCACTTTTTGTAGAACTAACTTAGAAACTTCCACTTTAACCTTTATTAGAGCACAAAGCGTTCAGATTTGACTTATTTTCTTTAGATCTGTCCTTCCTTCTTCAACACAGAGCTTTTTGGATCAAGTGGATCACTGCGCACTAGGGCACGGGTCCATGCACAGAGATTTTACAATTTCAGGACAGACTTTCTGCACAAATCTTCTTCTTCCTCAGTTCCCAGCAATCACAGTTTCAGGTCCCAGCAATGGAACCATTTGTTGGCACACGGGCAGAACCAGGGTTCAATGCTTCAACAATGTACCAACAAAACCCTAACTACTGGCCCTTTCCGCAACACCTGCGAAGAAGATGAAGTCTCACATGAGGTAGAGGCAGGGGTGGTTGCAAGACTCAGGTGTCTGCAACCTTAGCTGGGACACAGATCTGTGATTCTAACACTTAGAAAACACTTTAGCATATATCATTCATAATTATTTAACCCTCTTGTCACTCCGTAGATGGCGCAGAGCACTGTAGCGTTCTCTTAGATCTAGGTTAAGTTAGCACTTAGAAATAGCAAAATAGGTCTAGCACTCAACACTTTCATATATGTTAGATCTACATCCATACATATAAGAAGAACAAAGCAAAGTAGATCTATATACGTATATCATAGCAAAGAACATGGCATAATCATATCAAAGAACAACACATGGAAAGAGATAAACACATTAGTTCGAAGCACATAGAACAACACATAGGTTTACCGTGGTTCACCCCCACCCTAGGGCTACGTCCACAAAGGCTTCTTCTTATTTATTAGATTTGGTCAATCTGATTACAACACAGAGCTCAAACTTGTACTCCGCATAGGATAGGATATCTGCGTGCACCTCGCCAGGTCCTCCTTCCCCGAGTAGATCTAGCACAGAGCCTCCTCCTTCCCCGAGTAGATCAAAGGACAAATTTCAAGGAAGCTACAAAACTGAGGTAGAACAAGGTTTTTGCAGGTGTATGGAGTTGTATGCAGGTCATAGTGGTGATATTTGCATACATGTGTGGGTCACAGTGGTGACAGTCGTGTACATATACAGGTTACAGTGGCAACAGTCACATACAGGGTCGTATAGGATAGTACATGATATTTTCAGCATAGGGTTATTAGATCAAATCTTCAAGTCGATGTTTTGAAGGAGAGAGGGAGGCATCCTTTGGGAGACAATGGTGAACACATTGAATATTGATGACATATTGGAAGGAGAAACAATCTTTCAGGTGTGCAAGGAAAGGGTTCTTATTCTATTAGAGGAGAATGACCTCAAAGAGTATGTTGAGGTTGTGGTTGCAAGTCCTAATGATTTGTAGGAATTGGCAACTCACAAGAAGAATGAAGTGAAGGCTAAGAGGATGTTGCTGGAATATGTAAAGGAACACTTAATATGTAACATCCATGGTCTCCCAGGCCGAGAAATGACACTTTTAAACTTCTCATGCTATAATACCGAATTGTAACATATCTAGCCTTAGACCGATGGGCTATACCACACATAAAATCTTATGGAACTGTATATATATAAAATTTAAGAAGACAATTATATTATGTAAATACACATATTCATGTGGAAATAAAAATAAACATATACATGCAACATACACAGGAAAAACCTCATAAACATAAACACATAAATAAATACACATGTGAATTAACACACAATTGATACTTATCTTTTTCAGAAGACCACCAACTGCATGCAGACCTTCCACGATCCTCCTGACCTTATAACACGCTACTAAGAACTCTTAGCAGTGTTCCATCCCCAAGTTGGGACTAAAATCCACCTAGTTAAAGGGGTTTCTAACCAGGTTGAGGCAACATGGAGAATAAGAAGGATTTCATCCCAGGTGCCAACTCAAACTAACAACCTACAACCTCTCATTCCCCACATGCACGTCCCACCCCAGGAAATGTGCCCCTTCTCTGGTCAATAGTCCTTTGGTTGCCCCACTTCCCTTCCAGGGCTTCAACAACATGCTAGACAGGAAGTATCAGAGCACTATAGCTACAATTGGGATCCCTCATAAAATCACTTCCCCATCAATTCTCTCACCTGGAGAGAGTTTCTCACCGGCCCGAAAACCTGCCTCTTCAATACATGGGCCTAACAACCCACCTCTTCAATATAGCTCTTAAGTCAACCAGGGACAGGTTCAGGTGAAGGCCACAACTGAATTCAGGTATGGAACATGTGATGGAAGCAACCAAATTCAGGCGAGGAATAGTACAAGCTCGGGTAAGGTACAATATGGCTCAAGTAAGGAACAAGTGTGTTGTGCGTAACAAGAAGGTACGATTATTGCTCCATGAATGTGTGCCAGAGGGAGAGGTCAATTGATGGAGAGACAATTAGCTCCATCGTGAATGCATTATTCAATGGGAAGAATGGCTAAGTGCATGAATGGCTTAGTCCCCCTCAAAGTGGACTAATTTCCCCCACATATATTTTATTGCACCCTTGATGACACATGGATCTCAAGGAGTTATTTTCTCTCCACTTGTGATTCATTCTCTTTCCCATAATAACTTAGGATAAAACAATTATCCTCCCCACAATATTTAGGAATAATATTATAATATTCCCTTAGAGATAAGCCCTTTAACTTAGCCCCTTTCCTAAGCTCTTAGCCCCCCCTTTTCATTTTCCTAGTGGAGTTGAGTCCCCTGTACTCTTTTATCATGGTCAGTCTACATGCAAAGATGTATTTTATTAATGTTATGAGTGTTTACATACACAAAATTAGTCTCACTAGCCTTTAGCATCTAGGCTCTCTGGCCTAATCATCACATAAGCCTTCTGACTTATCATAACCTAGCTCACCATCCTATAAAACATATTTACAATTTCAACTAGGGCTCGGTCTTGGGGTATTACATTCCCATACCCTTATTTATGCAATGCCCTCAATGCATGTATATACACATTTACCACCAACATTTCAAAAACTTTCAAAAAGATGTGGGTATGATCCTCGCGTAGCGTCCTTGTGCTCCCAAGTTAAATCCTCAGGACCGTACTAGGTCCATTGGAACTTTACTATCTCTATGGATCGATTATGGAGATTCTTGATCTTCTGGTCCAGTATGCACACTGGATGCACCTGAAAAGTGCCTTCTTGCTCCACCTGAGTCACATTCCAATCAATAACATGATTAGAATCAGGTATATACTTTTTGAGCAATGATACATGGAATACGTTATGAATATAAATCGATGCAGGTAATGAAATCATATAAGCTATAGGCCCAATTCTCTCCAGGATTTCAAATGGCCCACAATAACGAACTACCAACTTTGAACAGTTTCCCAACTCTAGGGAACTTCTGTTGGATTTTACTTTCAAGAATACATGGTCACCCACTTTAAATTCCATGTGAGTTATTCCCTTATCAACATATCTTTTCTTCCTATCTTGAACAACCATTAAATTTTTCTTTATTTTCGACATATTCTCTTCCATTTCCATGAGTAAATATGGCCCAACCACTGCTCTATCTGTTGGGTTGTCCCAACTTACAGGTCTATTGCACCTTCTTCCATAAAGTGCCTCAAATGGGCTCATATTTAGAGATGTTTGGTACCCATTGTTATAAGAAAACTCTACCAAGTGTAGGTAGTCTTCCCATTTTTATGGTTTATCAATCACATACATCCTCAACATATCCTTAATCACTTGATTCAATCTCTCTGTTTGTCCATCTGATTCTGGATGATAAGTGGTGCTAAAATTCAAATTTGTTCCAAATCCTTTCTAGAAATTTGATGTAAAATTTGGATCTCTTTCAGAGACAATTGTCCTGGGTATACCATGCAATCGAGAAATTTCTTTCATATAAATATCATCAATGTTGGTTTCCTTGTGAGTGAGATTCACTAGAATAAAATAGGTAGCTTTAGTAAGATTTTCCACCACTACTGTGATAGAATCATGTTGCTTTCTTGTTTTGGGTAGTTTGGTGATGAAGTCTATTGTTACCACTTCCCATTTCCACTTAGGAATGGGTAATGTATGCAGCAAACCAACTGGGTGTCTATGCACAACCTTGAAATTTTGACACTCCAAACATTTGGCAATGTACTCAACAACTTATTTCTTCATGCCTGGCCAATAATATTGGCTCTTGACAGCTGCAATAGTTTTCTAATAACCTGGGTGTCCAACATAAGGTACATTATGCATTTCTCTCAATATCAAAATTTTCAATTCTTGGGAATTTGGTACCTAAATTCTGCCTTTGTAAATGAGAATTTCATCATTTCCCAGCTTGTAGTCTTCATTTTTATGTTGTAAAATACATTGTTGTAATTTTTCCATTAATTCCATGTATTGCAAATATAATTTTGCAGCCTCTAAGATTTTGTCTTTCAAATTGGATTGGTACATGCTAATGGTTGTAGCATGCAACTCATTAACTCTTATGCTGAGTGCATCAACCACCTTATTCTCTTTCCCTTTGATATGCTTTATATCAAAGTCATATTCACTGAGAAATTCCAACCACCTGCTTTTCCTGGAATTTAGAGTTGGTTGTTCAAATAAATATTTCAGACCATTATGGTCTATCCTCAGCTCGAACCTTCTCTCCATGAGGTAGTGCCTCCACTTCTTCAAGGCATGCACTATGGCTTACAGATCCAAATCATGAGTGGCATAATTCCTTTCATGCACCTTCAACTTCCTTGGTTCATAACATACAAAATACCCATTTTGACTTAGGACTCCACCTAGTCCTTCTTTACATGCATCTATGCATACAATGAAATCTTCCTTTGGATCAGGAATCCTTAGTATTGGAGCACTGGTTAATAATTTCTTCAAGTGTTGTAAACTCTTTTCACACTCCAATGTCCATTGAAACTCCACTCCCTTCTTTTTCAAGGAAGTGATCGGGTGTGCAATCTTTGAAAATCCCTCAATAAATATTTTGTAGTAGCGTGCAAGGCCCATGAAGGATATGACTTATGTCATATTCTTAGGTGTTGACCATCCTCTAATGGCCTCAATCTTTTCAGAATCCACTATTATCCCTTCCTCTAATATGATATGTCCCAAATAATGAATTTGGTTTTGATCAAATGATCACTTGCTCAATTTGGCATACAATTGATTCTCCCTTAATACCTGTAGTACCATCCTCAAATGTTGCTCATGCTCTTCTTCTAACTTAGAATATATAAGAATGTCATCCAAAAATAAAATGAAAAACTTATCTAAGTATTCTCTGAAAATACCATTCATTAAACACATGAAGATAGTTGGTGCATTTGATAACCGAAATGGCACCACTGTGAACTCATAATGCACATACCTTGTTCTGAAAGAAGTCTTGTTGATGTATTCATATTTAATTCTTACCTGATGATAACTAGACCTGAGATCAATCTTGGAGAATATTTTTTCATTATTCAACTGATCAAATAGGTCATCTATCCTTGGCAAAGGATACTTATTCTTCACAATTACATTGTTCAATTGTCTGAAGTCCATGAAAAGTATCAATGTTTTGTCCTTCTTATTCACAAATAATATTGGGGCACCCCAAGGTGACACACTTGGGAATATATACCCCTTCTTCAGAAGCTCTTCAAACTACATTTGCAACTCCTTCAATTATGGTGTACTCATCTTGTAAGGGGTCTTGGATACTAGATTTACTCTAGGAATCAGATTAATGGAGAAATCAATATCTCTTTTAGGGGGTAATCCTAGTATTTTTTTAAATACATCCTCAAACTCCTTTAGGAATGCATAATATTCAATATTTGACACCTTATCCTTAGTTGTTTCTTCTATATGAGCTGCAAATATTTGACATCTTTTTCTGTAACATTTATTTAGCTGCAATGCTGAGATTTATCTGATAGTTACTTCCCTGGGAATTCCCTGTATTGACCTTAGGTTCCCTTCCTCATCCCAACAACTAAATGCTTTATTATAACAGTCTATGATAGCATGGTGTTGGTCCAACCAATCCATACCAATTAGATAGTCATAGAAACCTAAAGGAAAGATGTTCAAATATGCCCTGGTGCTCAGTCCATTCATGTCCATTGGACATGATTTAACCATCTCATTAACTTTTCTTTTGGCTCTGGTAGCCAATTGCACCAACCAATATTTTCCATACTTGCTTCTTGGAAAATGAAATCTTTCCACAATATTAGGATCTATATAAATATGACTAGCTCCTGAGTCAATTAAAATTGAAATTGTTTGGTTGTTGATCATACCTTCCACTTCAATCATATGTGACTGCAACTCAGCTTGCTTGTTTTCCATGGTTGCATAGATCTTGGGTACATTCATGCCCATATCCTCCATTGTTTTAGATTGTTGTACATTGTTAACAACTCTCCCTTTTTCACCTTTGTGAGGACAATCTATATATTTATGATCTCTTGTACAACCCCAACATTGAATACGTGGATGCCTGGACCTTTCCCCCCCTATCTCAATCATTCTGGGTTCTCTAGAAGTTGGCTGTCCCTAAGGACTATTTTTGAAGAATGGTGGTTTAGTCCCCTTCTTCCTCTGTTCCATCGTGTATTTCTTCTTGTCTTTCCAAGATTTTTGGAAGGTTGGATTTCTTTTTTGTTGATCATATAAGCATTTAGCTCGCCTTATGGTCTCCTCCAAATTTTTGGGATCATCATATTGTATCTTGTCACTGATGAATAATGGCATCCCACTCAAATACCTCTCAATCTTAACTATCTCATCATTGATGAAAGAGAAATAATTTAGCAGTTCTAAAAACCTTCTTTCATATTCATTGATGGTCATACTCCCAAGCTTGAGTTCAAAGAACTCCTTCATTTTCTTTTCATATTATCTCTTAGTCAAGTATTTATTTTGAAAATACTTCTTGAATTCCTTCAAAGTAACATTCTTCTCTTTAATGTGTTGCACCTGAACAACTTGGTCCCACCACATAGATGCTTTTCCCTTGAGCTGGTAGATAGCAATTCTTCCTTCTGCATGTGAAGAATAATTATGTAATTGAAAATAATTTCTCATGCCAAGCAGCCATGTCTCGACATCTTCATCCTTCTTATGCCTACCTTCAAATGTAGGAGGCTTGATTTTGTTCATTTCTCCTTGTATCTCATCCACCCCAGTCCTCTTCTTATGCTTCCTGACAGGGGATGGACTTGAGCTCTTGTTTTCTCTCCTATTGGAATGCCTTGGGGAGTGATGGTGATGTCTTCTATCACTTGTTGTTATTCCTCTCACATCAGGAGACCAATGACTTCCTGATTTTATTAAGTCATTCTCCTTATCCATCTTCTTTTCTATTTTTTCCAAGATTTTTATTAACTTTATATTGAAGTCCTCATGTTGCTCCTTGGCTTTCATAATCCTTTCATTATCATATTTATAACTTTGGACATCCTTTTTCATATTTTTAATGGGCTATACCAAGTTCATGTTTTCTTCCTTTCCTTCCCCATATCCATTTGATTTTTTTCCTTCATTACACATATGGACATCCATCCCTCTGATCTCATCTTCTTGGTTGTAATCCCCCTGTGTAACTTCCATGATTCTACACTATGTGTTGATCTTGATATGATCTAGTAGTTGTTAATTCTGCAAAATGTGCAGCCAACAGAACTTTGTTAGGTTGATTGCTTTAACAAATTCATGAAATTATGCTCAATTCTGGTTCCATAATACATCATAATTCTTTCTTTTGATTTTCCTGAAAATTACATGCCCATGTCAATTTTCTAAGTGAGTATTTATATTCTGATGTTAAATATCTTTCCAACGCCTGATTCCTTACTCAATTATGAGTTTTGAGAAAAATGTTATGAATATTTGAAAATTTTTCTTCCTGGGAGGTAATCCCTGTACAATTGTTCTTCTTCTTCAGAGCCGAAATGACTCTTGGATTCATGTTGGATCCTATTTTTAGATTCACAGGATCCTGTGATTTCTCTCCAATGTAGGTTCGTACAATTCAAAAATATACGCGCTTCTTCTCTAAGCCCTTTTCTTCCTTCAAAATAAAAAATTTGGGCACTAGCCCCCTTTTACTTCAACCAAAAATTCATATGGCCATGAGTTATGATCAAGTGCTTAGTTGAAAGGTGCTTATCTGGAGCTTCGGGACTTCGGGGCTTTGGAACTTTAGGCTTCGGGGGTTTCTCCTTCAACGCATCCCATTTTCCCCGAATGCTGAATTGGAAAACTCTTGAATGATACCTCTTCAGAGATTCGAGGCTCCAGTGCTTAGGAAATTTGGGCTTCGGAGGTTCTTTTTACACCCTACAACATATCCTTCGAATGTCGAAGTGGCTAACTCCCTGAATGATGCATCTCTGGAGTTTCAATACATTGGTGCTCTGGAGCTTCGGGCTTTGGAGTATTTCTGAACACTACCCCACATTTCCTCTGAATGCCTAATTTCCGAACTTCTAGGGTCTCATTAGAAACTATGCACTAGAGGTTTCTACGTAGAAAAATTATGGAGATAACACGTGGCCCAACCTACGGGTGACACATGTCAAGTTCCAATTGGAAAAAAAAGTCTGTGAAAAGAAAGAAAAAATATGACATGTGGCACGCATAATGTGGGTCCACATCACCCTAGGTGACATCATGACGCAGACCCCCAATCCTTCGAATCGAGGTCTGCACAGGATCGTTCTAAATCTGCCCTCCTAAGTCTAATTGACTCTTAGGTTCCTTCACAAGGAATCCTACACACACACAACAACAATGTTTTTCCACAGGTCCTTATGAGTGCACTCTGTGTGAACCAACACAAAGTCCCACTCAACTCCCCTGACCACAATAACATTGATCGTGCCTTTTTTTCTCCTTATCAGGACTTTCCTTTTTGGGATTTTGGGTTTCGCGACTTCGCGAATCCTGCTGTCGAAGTTCTCGACCTTTCCACCTTTCGAAACCCGAAATGTCGATTTTCCCAAAATACTTGACCGCGTCCTCTTACACAGCTATATCGCGTTTTGCGACTTCGGGAGTTCCGGAACAAGGAATCCCGAACTCTTGCCTTCACAACTGTCAAAATGCTGAAACCCGACACGTTCAGCAAAAGGCTGGCTTTTATCGAAACTTTTCACCCTTTCCTTTTGGGGTTTTGGACTTTGCGATTTCGTGAGTCCTGCTGTAAGGCTTCCGGCTCTCTAACCTCCACAAACCTCGAACTCTGAAACAATATCTCCAATAGGATCAACAGCTACAAGCCTCCCTTTGATATGACGGCCCATGTGAATTCGTAATTTCGGGTACCGGGAGTCCAAGACTCTCGATCCCAGAATACTGTCCTTTTGGGTTCTCGAACTCTGAAATGCCAAAAAGCCTTCAAAAATATTTCGCGTTTTGTAACTTCGGGATTCCTGATGTGAAGTGTCCCGAACCTTTGTCAACATGAAAGATGGAACTCTGATTCTCGAAGTGCCAAAATGCCACTTCAAGGATTTTTCGAGTTTCGCAACTTCAGGTTTTTCAATACAAAGGCCCCCTGACTCCTTGTCGTCAAGACTTCTGGTATTCCGAACCCCGATTTTCTGAAATCCTGAAATTCACATCAATTTTTTGTCGTGACTTGCGACTTCGGGTCTTTCTATCCACTGTGTCCTGATCACTTGTCCTCAGGACCTCCGAAATGCCGAACTCCGAAATTCCAAAATCCTAAAATTTTTGTTTTTCACCTTCACATGCGATAATCCACTTCGCGCTTCAGGAGTTCGAGTGACCAAGGGTTTCATCCACTCTTCGGACTTACAACTCCTGAAATGCCAAAATGATCTCGATGGTCTAACAATCACGATCAATGGTCCATATTGGATCCTGCCTCTCGAAGGATGGATTCCTCTAATCGCTTAACTTCCCCCCAGCTTTCCTGGATCATACGTTCCTCACTATTTCGGGGATTCTCTATAGATAATTTCGACCGCTCGATTTCTTCCTTGACAACTCCTTGGAAGTGAACTGGTATCTTATACTGCAACTCAAATCCTGCGAAATGACTTCGACTCCCCCCCTTTGAACACTTCAAAGGCGTTAACCCTTCTGAGCTTTCCTCTGACAACTTCAAGTCACAAAAGAATTCTTGCACGCACTCCTTGCGGCAATCTATCAAATACTTCTGGGTATTTGATCTCCTCAACTATGTGCACTTCCACAACAATAGTCCCTCAACTCTCCTTTTGTTGATAATTCCTAAGACTTCCAATGCCTGCGCACTCCTTGCATGGTTATTGTACTTCTCTTGCACTTCTACTGAAATGAGACAACGGTATCCCTCCTGAGCTTTCAGAGATAAAATCTGAACCTACGTCAATGCACTCCTTGCGGACGCTTCACTGCACTCCTTGCAGGAAATTCTCTCAGGAAGAGAAACAATTGAAACTCATTCTCTTTCCCTCTCAGAATTTAAACATTCAACATGAAAACATACATTCACACATAGCATAATAACAAATGCATGATAGAGAGAGTAAGACACTGTAAGCAGACCATTTAGCATGTTTACACAGAAAACATCATAACACCATGAATCTGAATCAAAGCTTCATATATTAATTCNAACATGAAAACATACATTCACACATAGCATAATAACAAATGCATGATAGAGAGAGTAAGACACTGTAAGCAGACCATTTAGCATGTTTACACAGAAAACATCATAACACCATGAATCTGAATCAAAGCTTCATATATTAATTCAAGCTTCTGTACATGGGTTCTTCTCTACAACTCTTCTGCTACATCTCTCTTCTTCCCTATGGAAATGTGCTTAATTTATGTAATTCTAAATGATACAATGATACAAAGATGAGGGTGTCTATAGTCATTTTCCCTCCTATTCTTCTAAACTATTTAATCTCTAATTCAAACCTACCTACTTTCATTAACTATGCATAAATGCATCTACCTCCTACATATGAGAGCGAATCACTCATGATCTGTTTACAATATGCAAGTATGCTTCCCTTTAACCATTACATTAATGATTCAAAAACATTTCCAAAACATGTAAAATGTTTGTTGCACTTTCCAGCTATCTTCTGCCTTCATGCTCGCTTGGCTAGCTGCTTGCGATGCTCCTTCATCATACTCCCTTGCTTGAAAATTTTCATGAACTCCTGTTCATGAGCTCTTGCACGGTCTGTCCATGCTTTTGAATTTCCACTTCATCCTCCCAACTGGCATCTTCAACTGGGTGTCCCTTCCATTTGACCAAGTATTCAAAATACTCTTTCCTCTTGGTCTTCCTGCTGACCCTCTTATCAATTATACTTTCCATCTGTGGCTTTGCAGCTACAGGCATTTGTTTAGTCCAATGAACCTATATCTGTTCACTATCTTCTCCTGCTTCTTTATCTCTGTAAGGGTACACATCTGAGATGTTGAATATCGGTGAAATTCCGATCCCATCAGGTAATTCAATCTCATATGCATTTGCCCCAAATTTCTTCATGACTCTGCATGGTCCAATCTTTTTCATTTTCAGTTTGTTATGTGTTCCCCTTGGGAACCGATCCTTCCTCAGGTCTGCAAGAATTATATCACCAAATTCAAATTGAAGTTCTCACCTGTGTTGATCTGCTCTGTGCTTGTATTCCTGGTTTGAACTTTGCAATCACTCCTTGACTTGGCTGTGAAGCTCCTTCATTGCTTCTGCAAAATTCTCTGCACTAGCACTCCTTCAATTCAGAAAATCCCCTTGGCTACATTCCATACACAATTTGGAATGGACTCTGCCATGTGCTCCTGTTCATTAAATCATTGTAAGCAAATTCCGCCTGTGGCATAATGTGATCCCACTGACTGTGGTGTTCATTCACTAGGTTCCTTAGTAAATATCCCAAGCTCATGTTCACAACTTCTGTTTGCCCATCAGTCTGAGGATGATAAGCTGAGCTAAATGACAAATTTGTCCCCATATTCTTCCATAAAGTCCTCCATAAATGTCCCACGAACTTGGTGTCCCAATCTGAAACAGTACTCCTTGGAAAACCATGAAGTCTGACGACTTATTTGAAGAACAGGTTCACAATATGAGTTGCGTCGTTGATTTTTTGACATGGTATAAAATGTGCCATCTTTGAAAAAATTTCTACCACCACAAATATTGAATCAAATCCTCTTTGTATTCTTGGCAGCCCCAATATAAAATCTATGCTTACTGCATCCCATGGCCTCTCTGGTATGGGTAATGGATGGTATAACCTTGTGTTTTTCCTTTTTCCCTTTGTGTGCTGACAAATTCTACATATTGCCAAAAATATTTTGACATCTGTCCTCATCCCTAGCCAAAAATATGAGCCATTTAATTTCGAGAACATTTTGTCATGACCGAAATGTCCGGCCAATCCTCCACTATGTTTTTCTTTCAACAGATTCTCCCTCATGGAGAATTTTGGAATACATAACTGATTGTCCCTGAATAATAATCCATCTTGGATCATATATTCGGTCCATTGGCTTCATTCCCTGAGAATTGGATTCTCAGATGCCTCATACGACTCTTTAAAATCTGGATTTTCTCTGTACATTTCTTTGAGATTATCAAAACCCAAAGTTTTGACTCTAAATTCCTGTATCAGCAAACATTTCCTGCTCAAAGCATCAACAACTTTGTTAGCAGTTCCAGAAATATGTTTAATTACAAGAGTAAAATTCTGCATGTATTCAACCCATTTAACATGTCTTTGGTTCAACTTCTCTTGTTGAGTCACAAATTACAAAGCATGATTGTCACTGTACAAAACAAACTATTTAGGAACCAAATAATGTCTCCATTTCTTCAGTGCTTGTATGACTGCATAGAATTCTTTTTCATATGTTGAGTACTTAACCTTCGCTTCATTCAGTTTCTCACTGAAGTATGTGATAAGTCTGCCATCTTGACTTAAGACTGCTCCAATTGCAAATCCACTAGCGTCACATTTGACCTGAAATGTCTTACTGAAATCTGGTGACACCAAAATTAGTTGTTCAGTAATCTTTTTCTTTATCAGGTTGAAACTTTTTTATGCTTCATCTGTCCAATGAAAAGATTTGTGTCTTTTCTTCACCGTGTCGTCTTCTTCTTCATCATTTCCCGTGCTTTTATCATCATAATCCTCTTTGTCCATAAGTATGAATTCATTTAGTTTATCTTCAATAGAGGAGTCATTTTCTTCATCATCTGAAGGATCATCATCATTGTTTATGCATAGACTTTTATTCTTAAAGTTTTTCTCTTTAAATAAATTTATGTGTTTGTACTTCTCCTCATCATCACATGTCTGATCCTTTCCTTTGTGGGGACATTTATTTGAAAAATGACCTATCCTAC
>SNQJ01S0117475.1:55281-68157 GCA_010110895.2 Picea sitchensis
AAAGCTAAATTTCTCCATGAGAACTCCTCTCCTTTTATAAGTTGAAGAGGATAAGGTGAGGAGGTTAGGATGATCCCACTAAATCATGAAAGCGAGTAAGATCCAAACCATTCAGATGCCACCTCACCATAGAAGTTTCTCCTAGAAGATTTGAGAAAATGCTTGTTTTTCCCACGTGTAGGCATTCTCGCACCCTGCCTATAGAGAAACATGCGAACATATCTCACCCTAGCTATGGTGCAACCTGTGAGAATCAGGCATTCTCGCACTCTGCCTATATAGCAACCTGCGAACTTCCTTTTTTACAGGGTTTTTACAAGGGAAAATGCAACTTCTTTTCTCAGGAAAAGTTCTTCTCCCTTCTCTCTTCAGGAACTCAGGCCACTGACCCCTCTGAAGGAAACAAATAGGTTTACATCATTAACGGTCATAGGGATGAAAAAAATAATGTGTAACACGGTCCAAATCTTATTGCGATTTCGCCATTTCACGATTTCACTGCTTTGCAATTTCGTCCACCTTCGCGATTTCACCGCTTCACGATTTCGTCCACCTTGCGATTTTGTCACTTCGTGATTTCGCTGTTCTTACCATCATTGTTCTTTTCCATCACTGATCTTTGCCATCGTTGTTATTGCCATCAATGACAGGCTTACTCCCAACTGTAAACCTTCCAACAAACTAGCTCTAGGTATAAGATCGATGTGATGACTTATACTTCTGATCGGTGGCAACGAACGAGGTAGTTCATCCACTACTATATCAACAAACTCTTCCAGCAACTTATGGATTTCCTCTGGCAAATCATCCACTCTTGTACTGGTCAAAACAATTTTTGGCTTCCTGACCACAATAAATTGTGTGTCTTCCTTCTTCTTAACCTCCTTAAGAAGTTCCTTCCCACTCATGAGAAGTACAGTGTTTCTCACCTCAAGTTTTACTTCTTTTTCCTTAATCAGCAACAACATGTGAGTTCTCCCTTTCTTCTCCAGGGTATATGTGTTCTTTCTCCCATCATGACTCACATTCCTATCATATTTCCACGATCTACATAGCAATAGATGACAAACATCCATGGGAATGACATCACACATTATTTCATCCTTATATCCTCCTATTTTAAATTCAACTAAACACTGTTTAGTGACATTTACCTGATGTCCTTTTTGTAACCATGAAACTTTGTATGGGCTTGGATGTTCAATAGTCTCCAGCTCCATCTTTTCTACCATCTCTGTAGAAACGAGATTATCTGTGCTACCGCTGTCCACAATAACTTTGCATACCCTCTCTTTGGTCTTGCAAGCAGTCCAAAAAAGTCTGTTCCTTTGGGTTGGGTTCTCTACCTCTTTCTCTGGCTTCAAGAGAAATTTCCTCATCATCAGTGATCTTCCACCCTCAGCATCTTCTACCTCAACATTTCATCCTTGTGCTTCAGCAATGTGAGTTTCACCTCCTTCTTTCTTTCTATCTCGACATTCATAGGATTTGTGTCCATTTTTTCCACAGGTAAAGCATTTTATTTCTCCACCTCTACCTTTTCCTCTTCCTCTGGTTCGAGGAAAAGTATTTCTATCAGCATACTGTCCTCTCTGTGAGCTTCCACCTCTCTCATGCTGAGTCTGAGGTTTCTTCCCCTCTTCTTGAGGTTTCTGATTCTTGTCTTGGGCAATTGTTTTTCCTTTGGCTTGACTTTTGCCTCCGCCTCTTCGACCTTGCTTTCGGTTCAATTTTTCTTCAGCTTTCAGAGCCATCTGATAGGAATCTTCCACATTCTTAAGGCTCATCATGCTCATATCATCCTGAATGTTGTATCTTAGACCATTCATGTACCTGGCAATTTTTTCATCGTCACTTTCCTGATGATTTGCCCTGATGTTGATCTTGTAGAACTCTTTAGTGTAATCTTTCACTGTCATCAACTTCTGTCTCAAATTATGCATCCTTCGAAACAGAGTAATTTGATAATCCTTGGGTATGAATTTGTCTTTCATCTTCGTAACCATTCTATCCCAACTCTTGATTTTCTACTTGCCTTTGTAGTGTCTGTCAACTTGCAGTTCATCCCACCATAATGCTGCATGCCCTTTAAGTCTTGTGACAGCATGTTTAACCTTCTTGTCTTCCTCAACATCCTCATAGTCAAAGTATTTATCCAGAGCTCTAATCCAGTCTAGAAGCTCTTCAACGTCCAGGTTTCCCTCATACATGGGAATCTCCATTTTTTCCCTAGCACCTATCCTTCCAACATCCCTGAATAGGCATTCATTTGCTGCATCTTCGACTGCAACTTCTTCTCCCTCGCTTCCAGCTTCATTTTCACTTTCATCCTCGCTGACATCCCCAACATTGACTGTGCACCTCTGTGTTGTCTCCATGGCATCAAGCCTAGCACGTAGTTCACGCATTTCCCTTTCCACTACTGGATTAGGCATTGGTCTATCTCTTCTTCTCGGTGGCATGGATGAGAAATATTCTTCCTTCCTCTACTACACAAAACAAAGAACTTTTTCTGGGCTCTGATACCACAACTGACACAGACCCCCAATCCTGCAAATCGAGGTCCGCATAGGATCGTTCTAAATCTTCCCTCCTAAGTCTAATTGACTCTTGGGTTCCTTCATAAGGAATCCTACACACACACAACAAGAGTGTTTTTCCACAGGTCCTTATGAGTGCACTCCGTGTGAACCAACAAAAAGTCCCACTCAACTCCTCTGACCACAATAACAATGATCACGCCTTTTTTTTTCCTTATCGGAACTTTCCTTTTCGGGATTTCAGGTTTCACGACTTCACGAATCCTGTTGTCGAAGTTCTTGACCTTTCCACCTTCTGAAACCTAAAATGTCGATTTTCCCGAAATGCTTGACCGCATCCTCCTACACAGCTATCTCGCGTTTCACGACTTCGGGATTTCTGGAACAAGGAATCCCGACCTCTTGCCTTCACAACTACTGAAACCCGACACGTTCAGCAAAAGGCTGGCTTTTATCGGAACTTTTCACCCTTTCCTTTTGGGGTTTTGGACTTGAGTCCTGCTGCAAGGCTTTTGTCTCTCTAACCTCCACAAACCCTGAACTCCGAAACAATATCTCCAACAGGATCAATGGCTACAAGCCTCCCTTCGATTCGACAACCCACGTGATTTTAGACTTTCAGGTGCCGGGAGTCCAAGAATCTCGATCCCAGAACACTGTCCTTTCAGGTTCTCGAACTCCGAAATGTTGAAATACCTTCACAAATATTTCACGTTTCGTAACTTCGAGATTCTTGATGTGAAGTGTCCCAAACCTTTGTCAATGTGAAAGCCGAAACTCCGATCCCCGAAGTGATGAAATGCCACTTCAATGATTTTCCGTGTTTCACAAATCCAGGCTTTTCAATACAAAGCCCCCCTGACTCCTTGTTGTCAAGACTTCCGCTATTCCCAACCTTGATTTTATGAAATCCCAAAATTCACATCAAGTTTTTGTTGCGACTTGCGACTTCGGGTATTTCACTCCGCTGTGTCCCGATCACTTGTCCTCAGGACCTCCGAAATGCCAAACTCTGAAATTCTGAAATCCCGAAATTTCTGTTTTTCACCTTCACATGCGATAATCCACTTCGCGCTTCGAGAGTTCGAGCGACCAAGGGTTTCATCCATTCTTCGGACTTACAACTCCCGAAATTCCAAAATGATCTCGACGGTCTAACAATTATGATCAACGGTCCATATTGGATCCTGCCTCTCGAAGGATGGATTCCTCTAATCGCTTAACTTCCCCCCAGCTTTCCTGGATCCTACATTCCTTGCTATTTCATGGATTCTCCACAGAGAATTTCTACCACTCGATTTCTTCCTTGATAGCTCCTTGGAAGTGAACCGGTATCTTATACTGGAACTCAAATCCTGTGAAATGACTTCGACTCCCCCCTTTGAAAACATAAAAGGCATTAACCCTTCTGAGCTTTCCTCTGACAACTTCAAGTCACAAAAGAATTCTTGCACGCACTCCTTGTGGAAATCTATCAAATACTTCTGGGTATTTGATCTCCTTGACTCTGTGCACCTTTGCAAAAGCAGTCCCTCAACTCTCCTTTTGTTGATAAGTCCTAAGACTTCCAATGGTTGTTCCCTCCTTGCATGGCTCTTGTGCTTCTCTTGCACTTCTACTGAAATGAGACAATGATATCCCTCCTGAGCTTTAAGAGATAAACTCTGAACCTATGTCAATGCACTCCTTGTAGATGCTTCGCTGCACTCCTTGCAGGAAATTCTCTCAGGAAGAGAAACAATTGAAACTCATTCTCTTTCCCTCTCGTAATTTAAACATTTAACATGAAAACATACATTCACACACAACATAATAACAAATGCATGATAGAGAGAGTAAGAAACTATAAGCAAACCATTTAGCATGTTTACACAGAAAACATCATAACACCGTCAATCTGAATCAAAGCTTCATATATTAATTCAAGCTTTTGTACATGGGTTCTCCTCTACAACTCTTCTGCTACAACTCTCTTCTTCTCTATGCAAATGTGCTTAATTGATCTAATTCTGAATGATACAATGATACAAAGATGAGGGCGTCTATAGTCGTTTTCCCTCCTGTTCTTCTAAACTGTCTAATCTCTAATTCAAACCTACCTACTTTCATTAACTATGCATAAATGCCTCTACCTCCTATAGATGAGAGTGAATCGCTCATGATCTGTTTACAATACGCAAGGATGCTTCCCTTTAACCATTACATTAATTCTTCAAAAACATTTCCAAAACATGTAAAATGTGTGTTGCACTTTCCAGCTATCTTCTTCCTTCATGCTCTCTTGGTTGGCTTCTTGCGATGCTCCTACATCACATGAACATGCCACGTCACTCCAGTTCTCTAGAACTTCAAGACTTTGGGCTTCAGAGAATCTCTCACCAGAACACTTCAAAACTCCCAAATGTTGAGCCGACAAATCTTTCAAACCATCGCTCTCTGGAGCTTTACTACTTCAGTGCTCTGAAACTTCGGGCTTCGAAGAAATTCTCAACATAACACAACAAACATCCCAAACTTTGAACTTCCAAACACCCAAACAAGTGCTCCTCATAGCTTCACTACTTCAATGCTCCGGATGTTCAGGCTTCGAAAGATTCCACACCAGCACACTTTAGAAGTCCCGAATGCCAAATTTTCGAACATACGCTATTTGGAGATTCTGAACTTCGGGCTTCAGAGGTTTCTTCTACAACACATATAAAAACTCTCGAACGTCGAACTTATGAACTCTCAAACTGGTTCTCCCCTTAATTTCGGGACTCCGAATCTCCAGGTATTCAAAACTTCGGGCTTCGGGGAACTTCAAAACATAACACCACTAAACTGCTAGATGTCAAACTTCCAAACTCCTGAACAATTGCAAAACTGCAGACACATGTCCCCCAACTAAGAACGGTCTAGATTAACTCCAAACTTTAGGACTTTGGGGAAATCTTCTTGAAGTGACACAAGGAATAAAAATCTCGAATGCCAAATATTTGATAATTTGTAGACACGTGTCCTAGACAATGGATGGTCCTTATTTAGTCTGATAATTCAGAGCTTTGGGGCTTCGGGGAACTCTCAAAAAAATACTGCAAATTTCATGAACGTCGAATTAGAAAATAATCGCTAATATACAAACATATGTCCCCAAACACGAACAGTCTAGATTTACTCTGAAGTTCAGGATATTTTCTTCCTTGCAACTTAAGTACTCCCTTCTCCCGAAGTGTCGAACCTCCGAACTGTTGTGAGATCTATGGCTCAAACTTGTTCACGCACAGATCTGATGACTAAGATTTGATCTTCTCCACTATGCCTCACCTCCTGATCTATGCTTGATCCAACAACCCAGATCTGTACTTGGCCAAATCTAATCTTCAAGTACTCCTCCTAGTGATCTACGACGTAGATTCACTCTGGGACTTCGGAGCTTCATGGATTTTACCTCCTTTTTATCAAAGACTTAAAACTGTTGAAGCAGGAAAGTCCGAAGGACTTGAGTTTTTATCTGCCATTCTCCTTCTCCAGATCCGACGGTTGTGAAGGATTTAGACCTTTCCAAACATATCTAATGGCCTAGGTCAAATATCGTGGCCAAAATCAATGACCATTGTGGTTTCCCGAACCACTACACCTCTTGAGATTTCAAACACAGTTAAGGTGTGCTCTCAGCACTTTCCTAGCACTCATGGATGCTCTGTAACTTAAAATTTGGCCATTTTGATAATGATTCTCTATGAAAATTTTGCCTCAATTTCGACTTACATGGCCCATCTAGGCCCAGTGTTGAAAACTGGATCTCTGATACCAAATTGTAACATCCCCGACCTCCCAGGCTAGGAAATGACACTTTAAAACTTCTCATGCTCTGATACCAAATTGTAACATACCCATCCTTAGACCGATGGGCTATGCCACACAAAAACTTTTGTGGAACTATATATATATAAAATTTAAGCAAACAATTATATTATGTAAATACACAGATTCATGTGGAAATAACAATAAACATATACATCCATCATACATAGGAAAAACCTCATAAACATAAGCACATGAATAAATACACAACATGTGAATTAACACACAATTGATACTTATCTTTGACAAAAGACCACCAACTACATGTAGACCTTCCACGATCCTCCTAGCCTTAGACCATGTTACTCAGAAATCTCAGTAGTGGGTCACCCCCAAGTTGGGACTAAACTCAACCTAGGTAAATGGATTTCTAACCAGGCTGAGGCAACACATACAACAAGAAGGATTTCATCCTAGGTGCCAACTCAAACTAACAGCCTACAACCTCTTATTCCCCACATGCCTATCCCACCCCAGGAAGTGTGCCCCTTCTCTTCTCAACAGTCCTTTGACTACCAAAATTTACTCCCAAGGCTTTAGAAATAGGTCGGACATGAAGTCTCAAAGCACTGTAATTGTATTTGGGCTCCCCCAAAAAATCAGTTCCCCAACAATTCTCTCACTTGGAGAGAGTTTCTCATAGGCCTGACAACCCACCTCTTCAATCCATGGGCCTAACAACTCGCCTCTTCAATCCTTCTCTTAATGCAACCAAGTACAGGTTTAGATGAAGGACACAAATGAATTCGGGTATGGAACAAGTGATGGTAGCAACCACGTTCAGGAGAGGAACAATACGATCTTGGGTAAGGTACAATATGACTCATGTCAGGAACAGGTGTGTTGTGCCTAACAGGAATGTACGGTTATTTCTCCAGGATTGTGTGCTAGAGGGAGAGGTCAAGTGATGGAGAGAAAAATGGCTCCATCGTGAATGTGTTGGTCAATAGGAAGAATGGTTGAGTGTGTGAATGACTCAGTCCCTGCCAAAGTGGACTAATTTCCACCACATATATTTGCATGCACCCTTGATGACGCATGGCTCTCAAGGAGCTGGTTTCTCTCCACTTGTGATTCATTCTCTTTCCCATATGAACTTAGGATAAAACAATTATCCTCACCATAGTCTTTAGGAACAATATTATAATATTCCCTTGGAGATAAGCCCTCTAGCTTAGACCCTTTCCAAGGCTCTTAGCCCCCCCTTTTCCCTTTCCTGGTGGAGTTTAGTCCCCCATACTCTTTTATTGTGGTCGATCTACACGTAGTGATGTATTTTATTAATGATATCAGTGTTTACATATACAAAAATAGGCTCACTGGCCTTTATCATCTAGGCTCTTCAGCCTAATCATCACATAAGCCTTCTGACTTATAATAACCTGGCTCACTAGCCTATAAAAATATTTACAATTTCAATTGGGGCTCTCTCTTGGGGTATTACATAATACCACACATTGTTGAGATGCAATGTGTCAAGGAAATGTATGATTCTTTGGTGAGTGTTGGCACAGGGGAAGACCCAGGGTTCAACGCTTAACAATGCACCAACAAAACCCTGACTATCGACCCTTTCGGCAACACTTGCGAAGGAAGTGAAGTCTCACCCGAGGTAGAAGTAGGGGGGGTTATAGGACGCAGATGTCTATAACCGAGTTGGGACACGAATCTGTGATAAGAGCACTTCGTAGGGTATTTTTTTAATACTTAGGAAGTGAACATGCATTAGTTTATTAACCCCATTAACATCGCAAAGCATAATCAAAGACAGATAATGCATAGTAACAACAACTGATTATGCACCCTGAGCACTTTATCACTTTTCACTGTGAGTTAGATCTAGCATTCATTTACCCTTTAACATAAGTAAAATAGTTAAGCAAGAAAATATACATTCGTTACACATCATAATCAAAGAACTAAACAAATGCATAATAGAAATAACACTGCATAAGGAAAACCATGAGACACTAGATATACGTGGTTCACCCCAGGGTGGGGTTACGTCCACAAACCACTTTGGCTCTTTATTATTCACCAAAATATTACATCCAGTCACTCCTATGCACTAATCCACAGAGTCAAACTTCACTCAAGACAGGAGATCTGCGCACTAAGCACTAGATCCTCCTTCCTTACCTTCCAAAACTAGGTCAAATGCACAGAGCCAAAATATCTTATCACGACACTTAACACCTTCTACAAAATCAGAATCAAGTAAAAAACCTCGACCACATACATTCCTTTGCACAAAGGAGTTCTTAGAACTACTACTTTCTACAATACATTCCTCTTTATTTATACTTTACACGATCTTACAATAAGGCCTAAACATGGGGAAAAAACCCATGGGCCGACATCCCATAAACCTAGGTGCTCCTACTTCGACCAACATGTCAAAGTACAAAAGTGGGCCAAAATTGACCAAATTTTCCCCAAAAACTTTGTCGAGGGCCAACAGGCCCCCAACACTCACCTATGACTCATCCCGAGTCACTCAGGTTTGGACAATGTTGCTTAAAAAGCCTCGAGATTAACTCGAGATTCCTCAACTTGTTGCCTTTCCTAAGCCTCCTACTCAGCGAGATCGTGGACTGTCTGCTTTGTAACAGGCCCTTCCAGGCATTGTTCTACTGCTGCAACTACTTGATCTAACTGAGAACCTTGGTTATCGATCTCCTCGAACACCTTGCAGGATTCATCCTGCACAGGTTGTAGCTTCTGTGTTACTTCCATCACCTTACCCTGGAGGGTAGTGATCTATTGTTGTACTATGCGTTGATCCTAGGATCTCTTCATCCTTTCCACTGCTGTGAGGATATTTGTTTGCACCTGCAATGAAAATTCTTTCCACTGCACCTCCTGTAACTGGGCCTCTAGCTTCTTTAACTCTGGATCCTCGGCGAGGTGTTCATATGTCTGGTCATTCCTGTCACACAATTGTTTACATACCTAGGCGAGGGCTCTTATACTTTCTACTCTGTTTTTGGTGGACTCCTCCCTCTGGTCACGCACCTCCTGCGGGGTGCTCAACACTTTTTGGGCCTCCAGTTCAGCTATCCTAGCTTGAAACTATTGGAGGGTCTTTGCAATATTCTCTACTTGAACTTTGACATGCTCTTGCTCCTCCTATTCCAATACTGGTACAGAGAGACACGCTTGGCTTATTGCTTCTTTGACCATGTCCTTCTCTGCGAGCAACTGCTCTTTTTCCTTTTGAAGCTGGGCTTCACTAGCGCTCTTTTCCTCATGAAGCTTCACCCGAAACTCTACTTTCTCGCTTTCATATGAAGCTACACTGTCCTGCATTTCTCATAACTATACTAGGAATATTCTTTTTCTTTTTGCAGGGCTGATGTATCCTTCTCCTTCTCTTCCTGAGCTCTCTGGAACTCGGCTTCTGTTGCATCATCAAGCCTTCTTAGTTGGGTTGGTTCTTCCCCCAAGTTTGTGGTCTATGATGAGGAAGGCATAGGCGATGTAGTAGGCACTGTGAGGACAAAGCGAACAACCTGTTGCACTTCCTTCAACTCCCTCTCAATCCTTCCATATAACTCCACATGTTTCTCTTTGTATCTCTGCAACATGTCTTCAAAGGCGTCCTTTGTATCTCTGCGTACTAGACTAATGTCGTCATCAGTAAGAGTGGCTTCCAACTGTGGCTTATTGGCATGCGTTTTCTTCCTTTTCGAAGGTTTCTTCATAGTAACTTTCCTCTTTTGTGGGTTCACTGTCACAACAGGGGGATCTTTAGGTGGTGGGGTTCTTGGAGTAACTTCGCCAACTCCTTGCTCTTCTTCTCTTCATCTCCTCCTCCCTATCCTTATGCTTCATATTCTCCTCCTCCCTGTCCTTCTGCTTCATCTTCTCCTCCTCCTAGCTATCCAGACACGCTATCTCCAGAATTTTTCTCTTCATCCTCTTCATCACTGTCTATGTCCTGGACTTCAACCTACTTCGTTTACTTCTTCATCCCATTGGACTGTCTGACATGTTCATCTCGAGTAACCATCGGGCTTCCTATAGTGTCAGTATCATATAACTCTGCATCAGCGACAGGTACAAGAAATTATTTTGGCCATTCCTTTATAATCTATTCCATATATTCATCCGTCAGCTTGTAGTATGATTGCAATTCTTCCTGGTGCTCATATCTTTGCGCGGTGATGTAAATGAAGTGGGTATCAGCGCATAACTTTGCTATGGGTTAGTACTGATGCAAGGTATGTAGTTTCATACGAGGGAATGATTAAATGGAGACTTTCAACTACTGATAATATCTGTGAAACAAGGAATTAGACTGACACTTCTTTGTCATGTTGTTGGTATATCACAAGGTGGAAAATTGAGCGGCCAGGGGCTTTGTAGGTTCAATCTTTGGGAAAGAAGCTCCCTTAGGAATCTTCCAAGCCACAAATGCGATCAAGATCATCAACCAACTGTTGGAACTCATATCCTAAGTCCCGGGCTTCATGAAAATCCTTTTCTATCTCGTTGATGAGGTAGTTCACCCAGTTCATTTGCATGCCCTCCACACACTTTCCTGTGAGGTCCACCACGAACCCGGTGACCTGTGTGGGGTGATTCTTACTCACTAGATTTCCATCTAAGAGTTGACAAGTAAGGCACACTGCGCCATCCTGTATGGAGGCTACCTTGTAACCTCGCTTCCCCTTTTATACCTCTCCATAGGCTTCTTTAATGCATTGTGCCAAAGAGCGGTCTGAGGTATTCCTTGAATATAAATGTTGTGGGTTAGGACCATTCAAACTTAAATTAGTGATCTGGTGGATCAACATCAAATCCACAATAATTCTAATATCAAGCAATAGGTATCCACCATGATAGCATGCCAAAAGGAGTTTAACGCAAGCGTTAACCTGCCAGTGGCGACTAAAATGTGGAACCTTCATTACGTTCAATATAGTTGACTATGCCAACCCCTTAATCCATGGATATGAGACAATGTGAGGTTTCTTTCCAATTTTCTTTGTTAAATAATAGTGAGTATCTAACATGGCGCAATTCTTTCAATCTCCTAAGTTGAAGTCATTGTGCTTCAACAACAGGATCTTCCCTAACTGGTTTCCTACTATGTGAATTCCTTTCGGAATGTACGCAGTGAACATAGAGTACTCAAAATCATGGGGGATACTATCACAGTTAACAACGATGGCCAGAGGCAGAATATACTTAGGCATGATCGACGGGATCTTCTTCGTGTTATCCAGATCACCACGATGCTTACTTCTATGTTTACTTACGGGGTTGATGCAGGTGGAACAACTTCCGGTCAAAGGGGAAGCTTTCAATCCCCTATTCGATGATGCTTGAATACTTTCAGATATAGGTCTTTCAGCCATGAGTTTCCTAAGAACTTCCTCGAAAAAATTCTTAAGATCGCTAGGTTCGCCCGACATTCTAGATTTTAATAGACAATAGGTATACAAAAAAACAGGCGGGGTATGCTTTCAGATAATGATAGGTATCACAACTCAACACTTGGAAAATAATCTTCTTAGCTCAGTCAATCATGGGAAGCAAAAAGTGGACCCAGCGCCACGATCGATGAGTTAAATAAGCGGAGTGGTCATGACAGATCTTCCAACGGACATAAACTGTAGTTAAATGCTTCCATTAATGTAAATCTAGCCATTATGTCATGGTCTAAACATCCAAAAGCATTCCATAAACCCACAAATGTGTTTCCTAACTGTTCTAGAGCATCATTCTAACTGTTCCAGCAAGGTCCAAACCCTGTGAACCTGCCTCCTACGAGGTTCCAGTCTGTGAAGTCTTTCATCTGGTTTTCGTAACTTCTTGTATATTTTCCAACTTAACCTTCTTTTATTGAGCTTCCTTGCCTTCTTTTCTATTATCTGAGTCTCTTTAACTGTTTCTGGAATCCTCTTTCCATTTTTATTCTTATTTTCCCCTAGCGTAGTGGCTTTGCACTGTTGAAGTACCCTCAATGGTTCTAAAGTTAATATCCATTTTCTTAACACTTCCTGAGTGGGCACACTTATCTCTTGGATAGATAGGTCCTTCAATCCTTCTTGCATTATTTCAACCTTGATAGCCAATTATTTTTCTTTTTGTCCCTCCTACGTTGTTACTTTGCTCTGCTGCTTCGATGTATCCTCTCGTTCTTCTCTTAGTTGGTATATTTTCCTAGCTATGAAATCCCTTAATTATTACTTTTTCTTTTATGTAGCTTCTTCCTCTGATTTTCTTCTAATCTGATCCTTCTCAATCTAAGTCTTATCTAATAGAAGTGGGAAAGGGGCATTGTCCTCAACAAACCTAATGACTTCAAATTCTTCTTCAGTCGATGTTTCATGAGCAATAATAGGTACAGTAGTTACTCTTCCACATAAAGTTATCATCTTTCCCTTAAACAAGCCTATCCTTCCTAAAGAAGGTACCACAGTAGGATTTCCCAAAACTTCCCAAGTTTCTTCTGTCATAACATTCACTTGTGTTTCTTCAT
>SNQJ01S0117477.1:15583-27690 GCA_010110895.2 Picea sitchensis
ATAGTAAAGAGAAGAGATGTTGTATACCTTTGGAAAGATAGGATAAAGTGATAATATGAGTTTAAATGTGAGTGAAACAAGAGTGTAATGGTGGCAAAAAGTATGGGCAAAAAGGTACATTGTGTGGTCCTAACAAGTACCTTGGGAATCATTGACATCAATGGTGATTTTCTTCACGCTTGTTAATGGTTTACATCATTGACCGATAATCAAGTGGTTTATGTCATGTTCGACATTAGGACATCTATTCACATGGTTAGATTCGTACTACATCATGATCGGTAAGAAGACCCTGGGTTGAGTCATCACTCTTATATGTACTTTCCCCAGGTTGCGAAGGAGTTTTCTTTTGAACTATGACACATATATTGTTACATAGATCCACTTTGTATTGGTCGTGGCTATGTCTTTTCATCTCATAGATCCACTATGTATTCTGCGTGGCTATGATCCATTCAGTTCATAAGAGTATAGATCCATATTGTATCTTCAGTGGCTATACCATTTTGTCAATATAATTATGGATCTGCAGTGTATTTTATGGCGGCCATACCTAATTTTTTTTTATCACTCAAGCATAGGTATTCTTGCGTTGGGTTTGAAACATGTCATTAATGTTTGTTGGATGGTTGTGTGCAGCTTCTACCAGGTTCTCCGCATCCATACCCTTGCTTGAATAAGTCTACAAAGTGCTTCAGTCATCACATCTTCTAACTTCGCACTTTTGGGGGGAATCTGTTACACATCAAAATTACTCACTTCAATACTGTAGCAAGTGTTGTCATTACAAGTGTTATAAGTGTCGCATCTTGTCCGCAAGTGTCGCATATTGACCACAAGTGTCGCAAGTGTCACAAACATCATACTTCCATATTGCCTATGTCGTTCCTATAACGACATCACAGAGACACTTAAGACACCTCAAAGACTAGTTTTGAGGAAGAGAAATTAGTTGACAAGAAGTACAAACCTTTTGCCACTGAAAAAACCACTCAAATATCAAATTTGGAAGGCAACGCTCCCCTATGCATTGTTAAGGAGTGTTAACACTCCTTGGGCTTCTTTGGGGGAGTGCTACAACACTCCGTGCCCCATTTTTGGGGAGCGCTACCTTTTTTGAGCGAATTTTGGTTTGTTGAGATAAATCAAGGAAGAATCCCCTCAATTTTTGAAGGTGTTTGGATTCGAATAGAAGGTCAAGGCATGATCTTAGGGAAGATCCACAACTGAAGGAGAAGAATCCTCAACTTATCCCAAATATCTCTCAAGTGGTTGGGCCTCTCCAAGGTTATATAAGGAGGCCTTCTCATGGTGAAAGGTACAAAAAATATTGGAGATATGAAACCTATGATCTCATAGGTAATGTACAAGATATGGAGATTGAGAATTACACCAAACTTATGATCCCATAAGTGAGATGCCATTGATGCATAATCAATGTAGATTACTTAAGCAAAAGGGGTTGGACAAGGAGAGCTGGAAGAAGTTGTTGCACCTTCATCAAAGGATTGTAAGTACTCTTCATTTGTTCTCATTAATACACATACATGCTTGGCATGTTTCTTTCAAGTTTATGTTTGTTCCACATGAACTTGGCTTCAGTAGATAGATCTATATTTGAGATAATTTCAGTAGAATAGGAAGCTTGTTGTATCTTTGTTTGTTCTACAAGACCTATCGAGGAGCTTGGGATTGAATATCAACTTGGACTTTGCGAGGACAAACGCCATTTTAAAAGGTACACTTTTCTTCTTCCTCTTCATTCATTAGCTTAATTAGATTTAAAAGGATGTCAGTGATCAATGATAACACCCTTTCTGTCTTGGTTTTAGGGGTCTAGATACCAAGAGGGAATCCACTTGTCCGTAGGAGGATTCACCTGTAACACTTAGTCCCCCTAGAGTTGGAGCAGATCTGGATGGAAGAATCATTTCTTTGCTACCTTCTTCCAATCCTCTACAAGTAAATTTGAGTGGCTTGTTGCACATTTCTTTTCTAGCTACCTTTTCCTCCATGGGAATGGTTTATTTTCTAGTTCCTCTTGCTTTGATGAAGGTTGTTTGAGATGAACTTGTGTTGGTTTATTGTCTATTGAATCTGAGGCCTTAATGTGTGTGTGTGTGTGTGTGTGTCTATATATATATATATATATGAAGAACCAATTTAGATCCATTTTAACCACATATCCATCATAAGTGAAGAGGGATCAAATCATTCCAGGTGAATTTTTTTTATAAATTAAATAAAAAAACTTGTTTCATCCCTCTATGAGCATGATAGAGGCAAAGTTAAGATGGATCTATATTTGTAGTTAAAAATTTTCAACAGTGTGTTTTTGACTTTGATGACGGAGATATGTAGTTTATTTTTTTCTCAACATGGAGTTGAATAGCTTATATGTATATATATTCACTTCTCAAAGTAAAAAAAAAAATAATTAAAAAAATCTAAAAAAAATTGAACCTAAAAACATTTGATCGCTCTCAACTCACGAGTTAAGATAGATCTACATTGAATTAAATACTCCAAAAAAAAATTCTCCTTTTAGTAATCACTTACTCCCTTGTGTGCTTCACTTCACAAGGTAATAGGAAAGGATCCCTTTTTGACAAAACTATCTCATGCATGCACAAGATGCTCATCCATCCTACGGTGCACCGATTCACTGAATTGCTCTTCTCGTATGCTTGACCGGTACAAGTGTTTAACGCTATCGACGAAAAGTTGCAAGCTTCATAGAAGTAAGTTTTAAGGTCTTTTATATCGTGATAAGGAAATATTCTAATATTCACCTGAACTTTTAGGATCAATCCATGACCACTAGTAGAACTAAGACTTCTCTTCTCATGGCATCTTGAATCATGTCATGTTTAAATCAATATAAGGATGAACTTCACTAATATATGATCATTTGAGAAAGAGAGATTACTTCCAAAGAAAAATGGTCAGTGGTGGAATGTCTTGTTGAAGCTAGGGTCCATCCATCCTGTTAGTTCTAATCATTAGGCAACTCTAGGATATGAGACACTGTTATGACCCAAGGGGAGGCATATATATGGATAAATGTATATGATATGACCCCAAGGGGGGGCATATATGGGCCTAAATGTACATGTAATGTGTACAAAAATATGTAATAGGGTTGGCCTAGTGATAAAGGAGCCCCACGTGCAAGTGTGAATAGCTATATATATGAGATCATGTATTCATTATTGGGAAGTGCATTGGGGAAGTATGAAAGGTAATTGGTTATTTGGAGGGGGTTCCCGTATTCTTCAAAGAGTTATTGTGTAACTTATCTATATTGGAGTTTTGGTCCATGTTTACATTTTGTACATGGTGTGTACTTCTGTAATTTTATGATGTTTTGAGTATTTGGATCATAACATTTGGTATCAGAGCTCAAGGTCTTGGGGTTTCGCTACTACATCTGAGACACCTTGGAATTTTTGTTATAACTGTTTTTCTACGGTGTTTCCAAAGGAATCCCTGGGAGTATATTTATTAGACGGATCAAGGAATGTGGGGTTCAAATTTCAGCTCCCAAGGCCTTATAATTTCGGATATATAGCGTGTTTAATATAGGGTTATGGAATCATCCTGAATTTAGTAATCGTGGAATTTTCGCTATACAAATTTTTCTGTAACGTTTCAGACCCTAAAATCCATAGTATGTTCATAGAAATTATCAAGCTAGATGTGATAAAACTTTTAGCTTCTAGTTCATCCTAATTTTGTATATACACCCTGTGTAATATAGGGTAGCTAACTAGTCCTATTGACTAGTCTCAAACATGTGTTCTGGGTAAAACAACCATACCTTCTTCATAGAGCATTCAAATTGAGTGATACCAGTTGAATTGAATAGTGGACATGCCATAGTATTTCAAGCATAATTTTCAGAATTTTATATCAAATATTGTGCACGAGGCACATTGTAAACATGCTCTCTTCTGGAAAGGCCAAAAGTCAGCAATGTGTGGGGAAGTTACCATAACTTCTACTTGGCACATCAAATTTTGGTCATACCTGTGGCATTGCAGAGAAGAAATTTCATAGTATTACAGGTCACAATTTTATACTAATAAGGGTCGAAATTGCAGAGATACATCATAAGTAAGGTCGGTTAGGAGGACAGACTCCAAATCGAGGTTTCAAAGGTATGTTCACTTAAAACTATCTTAACTTTTGATTTGAATGTCTGATTAAAATGAGTCAAAATACATTGGAAATATAACACATAGAAGAGTATATCAGAACAAGTATTACAACTATTTGATATCTTTATTCTTAATATATTGAGGTTTTTATTTGAAGGTTGGGATTAGACCTCAGTTAAGAATCAATGAAAATACCTAAATTTACAGGAGATGAAGATAAAGATGAAATCAATCATATGGAATGGTTGAGGTTGGTAAAAGAATATAATATGACTCCTAGGAAAACAAGAGATTTTTTTTTTATGAAGTTTGGAAGTGGTGGATGAGTGTTGATCAAAATACTAGATGGCACTGGACATGGGAAGAATTTGAAAACCTCTTCTCAAATAAATAGATTAGGGATACAAAAATGGAGGAATTGTATAGAATTCAGGATGAATTAAAAGAAGAAAATGAAGAGATTAAGAAGAAGGGTCCTGGGTGAGGAGCTATCTAAGATACGATCCCTTAATGAATCACTCATTAAGGAGGTTAAGAACTTAAAGCAACAAAATAATAGTAAATCAAAGTGGGAAAATGATGAGTCAAGGGAAGATCTGAAAAAGAATGATGAAGTGATATGTAGATTACGAAACCATAATAAAAAACTATTGGATGAGGTCAAGAGATTGAAAGAAGAAAAGAAGGATTGTCAAAATCAAGAAGAAAGAATGATCTTTATTGAAGAATCTACCAAAAGACTGGAAGATGAAATTTGCATGAAGGTTGAGGAATCCTTAAATATTGATGAGGTAAAATCAGAAATACAAGCCATAATTGAAAAATGACGTCAAAATTTGTTAGATGGGATCACATTGCAGCTTCAAAAGGAGAAACAAAACAAGATTCAAGAAGGTCAATAGAATATACTTGAAGAAGTTGAACTCCATCTAGAGGATGTACATTTCAAATATGATGGTATTATCTCGAAGTCTAGAGGAATCAAAGACCAAGAAAATATGATCGAGGATTCCATTATCAGATATTATTTTTGGGATTAACTACATAGTGTACGTCATTAATCTATGACCCATATCCATGAGTATTAGTCGCAACTGACTAATAATTCTCATGATTTGAATAGTCTACTTAGCACTCATTATCGCTGAAAAATAAGATAGATGAAATGCATGTGCAAAGTGAAGGAAGACCATCAAATGTGAAACTGTATCGACACCCTCATTACCAAGAAACATTTCAAGGAAGACAAGAAGGACGATATCAACATTATGAAGGAAGAAGATGGAATACGTGTCAATATTCATGGAACAAGGCATCACCAAACTACTCTTCAACAAGCTATTATTAGAGACCAACAACGACTAGAAATTGGAGAAGCATCAACAAAAATACATGGAATCAAAGAAAACAAAATTATTCAACAACTAGACACCAAGGATTAAGACCAAAAAGAATTGATTTTGGATGGATAGATCATCAACAATGGAATGGAGAAAGCAGGAACATAAGAAAATCACATTACTTGGTTTCATCACATGTGAAGCCTTTAAATGCAAATCTTTGAGGACAAAGCTTTTTGAAGGAGGGTACTATGTTATGACTCAAGGGGGGGCATATATATGGCTAAATGTATATGATATGAACCCAAGGGGGGGATATATAATCCTAAATGTACATGTAATGTGTAAATACATATGTAATAGGGTCGGCCTAGTGATAAACGGGCCTCATGTGCAAGTGTGAATAGCTATATATAAGAGATCATGTATTCATTATTGGAAGGTGAATTGGGGAAGTATGAAAAATAATTGGTTATTTGGATGGGATTCCCCTATTCTTTGAGTTATTGTGTACCTTATCTATATTAAAGTTGTGCTCCATGTTAACATTATGTACATGATGTGTACTTGTGTAATTTTATGATATTTTGAGTATTTGGATCATAAAATGCTTCTCGCATCCTTGCTTGCTTGACTGGTACAAGCGTTTAACACTATCGACGAAAAGTTGCAAGCTTCATAGAAGTAAGTCTTAAGGTATTTTATATCGTGATAAGAGAATATTCTAATATTCACATGAACTTTTAGGATAAAGCCCTGACCACTAGTAGAACTAAGACTTCTCTTCTCAGGGCGTCTTGAATCGCGTCAAGTTTAAATCAATATAAGGATAAACTTCACTAATATATGATCATCTGAGAAAGAGAGATGACTTCCAAAGAAAAATGGTCAGTGGTGGAATGTCTTGTTGAAGCTAGGGTTCAGCCATCCTGCTGGTTCTAATCATTAGGCAACTCTAGGATATGTGACACTTTGCCTAACTAGTAGGCTGCTAAAACGGGGTGTTTGTTAGATTGGTATCGGCTTGGTCATTCTCTCTTGGTTCTTTGTCTGTGAAATTATTTTGTTCTCTGTGTACAAAGAATACTTTGTTATAACATCATATAAAACAACTTTGCTTGCATCCAACATTTATGTTTTTTCCCAGAAATAATATTTATTCTCAAATGACAAGTCACTAAGATAACAAGGTGCCTCGGTGCCTGATACAAGCAATGTTCTCTTAGGTTGACTGTCACTCAGCAGCTGCAGCTAGTAATTATCATATTGTAGTAGCTTCTTAAGCTTGTATATGATGGTTTGTCTTTTATTTTTATTGCTAAATATTCTCACTGATTAGGGTGATCATTCATCTGATGTCATAATAACGATCAGAGTTAGGAATCCTATGTTCTCTATTGTTGTTGATAAATAACAAATGACAGCAGTTTGTATGCCTTGAAAGAATTTAATACGTTAAGAAAGAAGCAAACTAATTTACACGCCTAATCAAGTCTTACTAGGGAGAATTTAAATCATGGACTTCAGAAAGTGATCAGAACGGTTCCTGAGGATACAAAATAGGTTATTGTATCACAACTTACAAGTTATTATATCACCTAGATTTTATTGCTAGTCCATTTTCCACCAATGCAAACATTGAAAGTTGAAACGCTTTTTGATGGAGAGGATGCAATTCTCTGTAGGCATCTGATATTGTTTTCAGCTAGCATCAGATATTCTAATTAATGTACTTGCATTTTGAATCAGCCCATTCAGGGATGATAGCCCTCACTTATTTTCTAAGTCAATATGATTTTGATTTGGAAGTTCAAACTATACCATAACAGTTTGTCAATGTATTTTTGATATGTCTAAAAGAGAGAACAAAATATAAGCTCATGATGTATTGGAACTTCAGATTTGAGTAGTTAAATCTGTATAATATTAAGGAGTGTTGATTTCATTTATGAATTCAAAAATACAATTTAAATAACAGAAAATGGTGATTTTACCAAAATCTATTTAACCAGATATTTAAACCATTCCTTTATTTGCATGAATGCATATAGATTTGCACTGTTTATTTGAATCCTAACTTTTGATGCACTGGTTGTTTATTTACACAAAATCATTTGAATTATTTGGTATCTATATCGTATCATATTGTGACCGCAAACGGAAAAATTCCATTTTGCAACCAAAAAATTAAAGCTTGGAATCTTAATACCTTACGAGTAATCCAGTGTTTTTGGGTCTGTCATTGTGGTTATCAATTTTAGAAAATATGTAACTAAATTCATCGAATCTTTCCCTTCAGTGTTGTCACTGAAAAATCGCAGGTTGAGGTGTGGTGTTGTCAGAAGATATTAAATGTCACTGAAAAATCGCAGGTTCAGATCTGGTAGTAGTTTAAAAAAAGTGTACTCTGAATGTCCATTCATTGTCATACAAGTACATGTAACTACTTCAGAAACGTGTTCTTTCGATCCAAGTGAAAAATCGTAGGTTAGTGTCTGGCTTCTTCGGAAGATACAAAATTTCTGCCCAAAATTGTTTGTAGTAGTTTTAATAAAGGTGTACTCTGAATGTCCATTTATGATATGCATCATAAAGCAGCATTTATTGCTTATTGCTGGGTAGTGGGTTATAGGCCATCAGATCTAATTTGTTTTAGAACCTAACGGTTTAAAATCCAGCTATCGCATGCTGCATAACAAGTTGGGTATTGCTGACCGTCCATTCATTACCATATAAGTACATGTTAGGTATTGCTGACCGTCCATTCATTACCATATAAGTACATGCAACTACATTGTACACACTGAGAAGATGGACTTGATGCCCAGCCACTGATCTAAACCAAAACACACAGACTTTACTCTGGGCTTTGTCTCTTGTCGCATCAAAGTACAAGCTTTCTTAACTAGCATGAGAGTACTTACCTTTCATTTACGAAAATGCACTCCTTTTTTCCAGTTTGACTTCTTAATTAGGATAATGATAAACTTGGTGTAAAAATTTTATTTGAAAGTTCAAAGTAGTGTTGCTGTTAAAAAAAAACTGGTGAGTGCCAATGGTAAGTAATGAGTTGGTAGAAGTATCAATTTTAAGATTTTAAGATGTTGTATAAGTTTTGAAATTTAATATATGGTATGAAATTAAAAAAATAAATTATAAGGTGAAATATTTTGTTGTGTATTTAAGTTAAAAAAAGATAAAATTTGTTAGGAGAATATTTATTGGTGAAGATCTCATTCCACAAGATCAAGTTGAATTAAGGAAGAAAGTTCAAAAGGTGAAAGAAGCTAGGAAGGAAAGGGAAACGGACAATCATTAGGATTCCAAAGGCTATTATTAGGGATAGAAACCAAAAGGATAACAATAAATAACAATTTGGGACACTCGAGATCCTCTCTTGGAACTCTCATGGTTTTCCATGGAGTAAATGGCCTATACTAGTTTGGATCTTGAATGACATTGATATTATTATTTTTGTTGAAACTTTCGAGCATGAAGAATCTAAGGTCCCTAATATAGAATGATTTGTTTTGTGGTATGTTATCGCACGATCTATACTTTCTGGAAGCCTAAAGGCAAGTAGGCCGAGATTGGCGTAGCACAAAGGCAATCCTGTCACTGTCACCTTAACATGGTGTCTCTTTCTATTTAGGAGGAAGATGATTGTACTCCAAGGGAGATGTCCCTAGATCTAGTGGGTTGATGAAGGGAAAAAGATAAAGTAAATCACCCCTCTCTCTAGGTCACTCAAGTTGGATTTTATGTCTTGAAAGGTCATGCAAATGGGGTAAAGGAAAGTACTTTCCCTTAACCTAGACAACAACAAACATTATGGCAAACAACAATTGATATTAACTCTTCAACAAGACATCAAATTCATGAAAGTAAATGTTGGCAGCTTTTGTATGCAATGGATGACAACAATAAGCAAAGGATAATAGTTGCAAAGTGTCTCAGAGAATGCACTTCCATAGACATTGTAACAAGGTATTAATGCTCCAATAATGGTACTATGCCTGTTCTTAGAGATGTATCAACCAACAATTAAACTTTAATAAGTTGTCTAAGAAGACTGTAACAACAGTAAAATAAAAGTAATGACAGCAGCAACAACCTTCAGAATTGTACTTTAAAGAGGCAATTGATCACACTTTAACATTTATTGATAGTATCTTGCTTCAAACAATTTCTGGGTTGTTTTAAGATGGTTAATAGGTTGATATAAGCTACAAATGATGGTTGTAGCAATGATTACGACAACAACAAGTCAGTTGTTAGTATCTCTAGATTATGATAGAAAGTTAGTTTAGATTAGTAGGGTATCAAGTAGAACATTTGAGTTTGAAGTTTGATGATCCTTGTCAAAGGAGTGAGGAAAGAAAACTAGTGTCTTCTTAGGGTAATGGAGTCTAGGTTGACAACTTCTTCTAAGGTTGATAATAAATGTGTTGGATCATGTTGTCATTGATGCCAATGGTTTGATTATTTGGGAGATTGTTGGATCATATGTCATTGATGTAAATGGTTTGGTTTGATTGATGTCATTGATTGATGATTGATGAACAAAGAATATGCATTGATGAGAATGATAGATGTCCAAGTGGAAACCAATTGATAAAGATGGATCATTGATATGTTGCCCTTGATGAGAATGATAGATGTCCAAGTGGAAAGCAATTGATAAAGTTGGATCATTGATATGGTGCCCTTGATGAGAATGATAGATGTCCAAGTGGAAACCAATTGATAAAAATGGATCATTGATAAAAATGGAATGTCACATAACTCCTCACGGTTTGAGAGTTATGGCTCTACGAAATTGAAGGACGCCCATATGATGGCTTGAAGCCCCAAAAGGTCAAAGAAGTCAAAGTGTTTGAAAAGAAGAAATCATTATTTAAATGATAAAGTAAAGTGACAAAATCAAGAAAGATTATTTAAATGATAAAATGAAGTGACAAAATCAAGAAAGAATATTTAAATGATAAAGTATTGGAGAACTTTCTATTCATGAAAAGTGAAATAAGTTAAGTGACCTAGAAATGGGTTAAGTAACCTAAAAATGGGTTAAGTGACCTAGAAGATGAAAGTATAAATAAGAAGTTAGGATCTCTTGTAAAATGTACATTTTGGTGAGAATCTTTTTTGTGGATCAATGGAGAGCTTCTTGGTAATATCTTGTGGAGTATTGATGGAGAGCTTCTTGTGAGAGAATTCTATTGGTGTGGATCTCTTGAGCATGATTGAAGATCTATTCTGAGAAAGAGAGCGAGAGGAGGATCTCATGGACGCTTCAAAGTTTCGGCAATGTCAGAGATCTTGACGACAAAAGTCTCAGATTCACAGAAAACCATATTTTCTGATGTCCACGCAGGCTGTCTGTGTATAGGGTGTCTGTACACGCGGGCTGGCTATGTATAGGGTGAGTGTACATGCGGGCTGACTGTGTACAGGGAGCGTGGAGTGGATAAAATCATGGAGATTTTTGTTTGAGCTGGTACCAAGCTCTTGGATGATGAGGCAGGTTCCAGATCTGCATTCTATGGCCTCAGATCCATTATTGAGACACTGGTATGGTTACATTATTGTCTTGATGGATACTATTGTTTGATACGTTATGAATGCTTAGGGCATTCTTGGTATGGCTTCTATGATGTGGTTCAGTTTGGTTGATTTGGTTGATGGAGTGAGCAACACTCTTGTGATTCAGTAGTGACATGATTGATATGGTATACTAGTTATTTATACATGATTGAGATAACATTCATATTGATTTGTTGTGGATCATGAGGAAGCTATTGGAGAGATTGGATGTGTTGTGACTGGCTGTGGGTCAGTTTGGACAGTGGAAGACAAAAGAGAAAGTGATTGCAGGTTGCAGAGGATCTGAGCATGTGAAGAAAAGAAAAACCCTAGTTGCTCAGAAGCATATGCTTGTTGCATTATACATTAGCCGCATGCACACATGGGTTGTAGTGAGTTAGGGTGCGTGCACACGCGGGCTGCACTACTGATAGGTTGCATACCTGTTGACATATTGACATTTGTTGAGGATTGTTGTGTCATCTCAGTTGATGCTGAGAATGTAAGCTGAGTCTTGCATATAGAGTTGGTGCTCTTGTAGAGTTGTACTCTATTCAGTTGTTGCTGATAAACCCAAAGGATTGTAGTACGTAATAAAAACAAAATTGTACATACATCTTGTGTTCTTTGTGTTCATTGTGGTGATGACTTGTTGATGATATACTGTTGATATATGTTGTTGATATGTACTCACATCTAACTGGTTATAAATGACAACAATGGGTAATGAATAAATGTTGAATGCTAATTGATGAGTTTTTGTGGAAGAGGGAAGTTTTGGGAAAAAGAGCCGCACACTCATTCACCCCCCCTCTAAGTGTGGTAGGTGTGTCCAACAATTGGTATCAGAGTCGGCCTTCACTACAAGCCTTAACAATGTTGAAGGAGATCCATAGACACACAAATGGATAATAAAGTTCCAATCCTTGATGAGGAAAACTATTCTACTTGGAGAATAGAGATGAGAGTGTATTTGAAGACAATGGGAGCATCTATTTGGAAGGCAACCATCGGTGGATATGTT
>SNQJ01S0117477.1:27700-42878 GCA_010110895.2 Picea sitchensis
GGAAAACAGAAAGGATTGGTCCTACAGGCTTCCTGAAGCATTATGGTCCTACAGAACTACCTGGAGAAATACTACAGGATTCTCTCCCTATGAATTAGTCTATGGAAAGAGTGTTGTCTTTCCTGTGGAATTTGAAATCAAAACCTTAAGGACTGCTTTAGCCGTCAACCTTGATTTGACCGATGCACAGACAACTAGGTTGCAACAGCCTAATGAATTAGATGAGAAAAGACTAGATGCCATTCATCAGACAACTATGATTCAACAACAAAGATCAAAATGGCATGACAAAACTATCAAGAATAAGCAGTTCCAAAAAGGTAATTGGGCCCTACTGCATGACTCTCGGTTCAAATAATTTCAAGGGAAACTGTGTACAAGATGGATTGGACCCTACGAAGTAGACACTGTTTTCCCCAATGGAACAGTAAGGCTCCTCACAATCGATGACTCTAAAACACCGTTACTTGTAAATGGTCATCGGCTTCGTCTGTACCAACACCCTATTTCCAAAGAAGATTTTAAGGCTACATGTGTGGTAGACTCTCATTACCTCGTTTTAGAGGGGGCTCCTACCCCTCATTGCAATTAATTCTTTTTAAGTTAATTTCTTTAGTATTAGATTAGATTTCATTTACTAATAATCCCTGTCAAGAAATACCATGTTACAATCGATTTTTGCAGATTCTCAATCACAGTATAGGCCACTAGGAAAGGAATTTCCTACTTCAAGAAGAGGAAAGCTTTACCATTGTTGAAATACCACTGTCAGAAACTCTTTGCTCTTTCTTCATTGCTGAAACACCACTGTTCAACGACTTTTTGATTTTCCCCATTGCTGAAACACCACTGTCATCAACCCCACACCATTTTCCCCTATCATTGTTCAGCAACCTTTCACCACTTTTCCCATTGCTGAAATACCACTGTCAGCAACCTTTCGTCATTTTCCCATTGCCATGGTTCAACAATTCTCCACATTTCCCCATTGACGAAACAACACCGTCCAACAATTGTTTCGCCCTTTCTTTTCTATTGCTGAAACACCATTGTCAACAACTTTTCGCCTTCTCCCCATTTCCAAAACACTACAGTTCGACAATTCTTCACATTTCCCCATTGACGAAACAACATTGTCCAGCAATTGTTTCGCCCTTTCTTTTCTGTTGCTGGAACACCATTATCAACAACTTTTCGCCTTCTCCCCATTGCCAAAACACTATAGTCAGGCAATTCTTCACATTTCCCCATTGATGAAACAACATCGTCCAGCAATTGTTTCGCCCTTTCTTTTCTGTTGCTGAAACACCATTGTCAACAACTTTTCTCCTTCTCCCCATTGCCAAAACACTACAGTCCTTCAATTCTTCACAGTTTACATTGACGAAACAACACCGTCCAACAATTGTTTCACCCTTTCTTTCCTGTTGCTAAAACACCAACTTTTCAACATTATCTGTCAATAAGATTTTGCGCTCTCATACTACATTTTGTCCTTCCAGTCAACAAATCCTTGATACAATTCATCTAACAAATCAAAAGTCTCTGCCATGACCACTGCAGAACTATCATGGACAGGCATTATATTTTGTTTGCAGCACGAATCAGAAGGTAAAGATGAGGTATGTAAATTTTATGTAATACAGTTAAGCTATAGTTAATGAGAAGATTTCAAATCATTATGACCACTCGAGTGAAATCATTACTAGCCGCACTTAAAAGGGGGGGAGGAAATACCGAACTTTTATACCATCATTTCACACGTATCAACCACCGCCATTCCTATTTACCATCGTTTCGTGTGGTTCACCACCATTTGCATGCCTTCACTCGGAAAACTCACTCTACACAGAAGTTGTTACTCAAACTCTTTGACGATGTATTTTACCGAGATGGTAGCTATGGGAGGCTCTTTTATACGGAACGAACTCGCCACAACAACCCTGTTAGAACACTATCCAGCAGCCTATCAAATTTTTCTGCAGGCAGGATGGCTCGGTTATTTTCAGAGACTCCAGTGGTATGATCAACAACAGGTTCTCCAATTTGCTCAAAATCTCTAGGAAGACCATTCCATTGTTCAAGAGGTCTGAATTTTAGTAACATAAGAGGATATAACACAGGTTTTGGGTCTCCCTACCAATGGAATTCGCATGTTCAGCCGTAAACACATCATTCGAAATTCCCAACAAAACTTCCTCTTTCCAGGGGAATAAATTGAACCTAAAGGTTGGGGTAGTCGACTCAGCTCATTGCCGCCTCCATGGCCGGAAGTTGAAAAATTCGTCAAACACTACCTCACCTGCGAAGGCCGATACCAGGTAGTCTACCAGCACGATTTTGTCCTGTTGTCTCATTTACGGCATAATAGATTGGTGAACATTCCTTATTATTTTCTCGGCTGTCTTAAAAATATGGCACACTACTGTAGAAAGGCTAAAGATCCCACCCTTTCACTCACCCATCACCGTCTCATTCAACTACTTATCCATAAGGGTTTTTCCCAACAAAACCCTCCACTAAACAACCCACCCATAAATCCCCAAGAAGCTACTGAAATTCCCAAAAATCTTCAAGAACAACAACCACAAAACCCTCCAAACTCTCCCGAAGTACCTAACAGTCCGCCTACAGACCCAATCAACCCAATTAACCCCCCTACCATACCAAGCCCACCCCACATTTTACCAGAATCATCCACTCCTACCCTTCATATTCTTAGTAATGATTCTGAACCAGACAATTCTCCCTATCCCATCATTGAGGAAAAACCCCCACGTAAACGGAAGAAAATCCCTTTATTTCCATCCTTTTTACGAAGAAAACGAACAAAGGCCTCAACAAGGGCAACCACTACTTCCATGGCCCTAGACCCCCAACCCATCCGACTAATACCCCGTACACCTCTAACCTCCCAAATGCCAGAATCTTTGCCTATTCCACCCACGGGCACTGAAACATAAGAACCAACTACTCATTCAGTAGCTGAAACACAAAAACCAGCTATAGTTGTCACACAAGAACCAGCTACAGCTGAAACACAAGAACCAACTGTTGATATTGTTATTGAGACACAAGAATCAGATGCCCAGGGAGCTACAACATTACTTTCTTTACATCAGGAAGTTGAAACACAAGAATCAACTACCATTCCCGTAGCTTCTCCACAAGAACCAGCTAGCGAGGCTGTGACTGCTACACAAGAACCAATCATTCCTCAACCAGAACCAACAATGGCCTCTGTCTTGCAAGAAAATGAGTTCCTAAGGTATGAACTGGAAGCCTACAAGCAAGAACTAGCCATGGCAAAGGAAGCATATGAGAAGGAACTTAACTTGCCCACCCTAGCTTGCATAGAAACCATGTCAGAGGAGACTACAACAGAGAGCCCGTGTAAAGAATATATGTGCAGTCAATGTGGGGACATCTACTATCAAGCAGGCTACAAAATAACCCAAATTCCAATGCCAGGAGCTCCCCCTGCACCTTCAACTTTTGCAGTCAAAGAAGAACACCCTGCTGTTACACAAGAACCAGCAGGACCTTCCAAGATTAAGACTGAACCCTGGCCTGCAACAAATGTCAAATCTAAAACCCCTGCTTTTGTTAACAAAGATGTACAAACAGTACCTATTGAGGAATCTTCCCCTCCCATCCAGGTCAATACCCACACCCTTGTGGAACAGGCCACTCAGACTCTACCTCAGCCTACTACTTGCAACGCTAAAACACAAACTCAGCCATGGGATGAGTAGGAAATAATTAAAAAATGGAAAAACGAGTTTGATGTTACACAGGCCAAAAGCCTGTAGGAACACCGAAAAATATGGATAAATCATACCTACTCAAATTCGGAAGCTTTGGAGCAAACACGCCAGGAAGCTCGTGCCCTTAAGAAACATAACAAAGAGTTAAAAGGCAGATTGCTCTTGATATTTGACTTGGCACAAAAGCTATTGGCTGCAAGGAAACCATCCTGCAATTATTCCTTGTTCCTCATGGAACGACTTACATGGTTTTAGATCAAATCAATCACAGAAGGTAGACCCCATGCAGTGCTACATCCAACAAATTTTGTCAAAACCTTTGCAGAAGCCTCTGTTATGGATCAACACCTCCTCTGTGAGGCATATTTTCACAATGAGACCATTCATGAGAATAGGCAGCTCAACCTTAATCCTTTTTTCAGTGACATCCAACTTCGGGCATTCACCTCCTTTCTCCACAATCAGATTATATGGAAGGATGACTTCCTAGCTTCCAAGCACAATGAGGATAACTGCCTTCTCTAGATAAGGCCAGAACCACAAAATGCAGCCACGTTTGTTACAGAATATTATAATTTTTTAAAGAAACCAGGGATGACTGAACATGTTCAACAACTACAATCAACAGTGATTCATGATTGTCAACACTTCATCAGATCCATAGAGATTGCTTCCCTACAGGCAAACAACTTGTTTTGGCAGCAATCTACTGAGAAAAGATAGGAACACAATCCTTTTAACCCTACTAATCTCGAGATAGCAATCTCTAGGGTACCTCACTACATCAAGTGTGTTCAACAATGTGCTGAAAGATGGATAGGGTACCAGTTTTATTTTCCTATCCTCTGGTTGCCAGCAGAGAGATATCAAATCCATTATGAGTTGCCTAAGAAGACAGAAACAACAGCTTGGCAAAGGTTACAACGCGTCCAAGGGTTCATAGCTCCAACAGACAACACCTCCCACAACTACTACTTGAGTAACTTGCACGCTCAGAGTCGATATTCAGACTCTGATTCGGAGTGAAGTTCCCTGAGGACATGCAACATTTTAAGTTGGGGGGAATGTTAGGACCACACAATGTACCTTTTTACCCATACTTTTTGCCACCATTACACTCTTGTTTCACTCACATTTAAACTCATATTATCACTTTATCCTATCTTTCCAAAGGTATACAACGTCTCTTCTCTTTACTATATGTTTAATTTGTTTTGCATATAATTTTACATCACTCTCGTACTTAACCATTGATTAGAAATGTATAAGTGCTGAAATAGTTCGAACTGCAGATTAGAATTGAGGCCTGATGTTGAAACAACAACTCACAGAAGTTGTTACACAGTCTGTGAACTACGATGCTGAAAAAACAACTCACAGAAGCTGTTACACAGTCTGTGGTCGACGATGCTGAAACACAGAAGAAGCTGTTACACAGTCCGTGGTCAACGATGCTGAAANTTGAGGCCTGATGTTGAAACAACAACTCACAGAAGTTGTTACACAGTCTGTGGTCGACGATGCTGAAACACAGAAGAAGCTGTTACACAGTCCGTGGTCAACGATGCTGAAACACAAAAGAATCTATTACACAGTCCGTCATCAACACAGAAGAAGATGTTACACAGTCCGTGGTCAACGATGATGAAACACAGTAGAAGTTGTTACACAGTCCGGGGTCAACGATGCTGAAACAGTCAGAACGCAAATCCCGTGGCTGAAACAGCCCGCGATTTGCGATGATGAAACAACATACAACAACAGTAACAAGAGACAAATAAAGAAGTTGTTACTCCAGCCGCAACAACAACACCTAACTCAGCACTTGTAATAGAATTTTGTTGCGGAAGACTAGGATATCATATTCCAGTTTAGAAAGTCGATCTGACTAAGAATATGACTCAGATGTACACCTGTAATTAGTTGATTAAGTTGTATCGAAGGGATCCTCCTCTTTAAATAAGAGGAAATCATCATTCGAGAGGATCTTTTGTTTTTGTACTAAGAGGGGTTTACAGAGAAGGACATACTTCATTCCAGATTGTAATATGATACATTGATAGATGAATAAAAGACTGTTCTGATCATTTCTCTCTAGCGTTTTCGTTTCAGGAGAATCTTGTGAGAAGGGAGGGCCCACCTTCTTCACAAGATTCACCCATTAGCTTTACAGTGTGCTAGTATTATTTCTGTTTATGCTTTGAGTAAAATCTGTTTTGTTGAAACATTACTTTACTGAATTCTGTCTTGCTGCTACATTGTCTTCATATGATTCATATTTGAGTAACCGTTGATCATTCTAGTTATCAACCTTGCTTGGTGGACTTATGAAAGCTTGATAATCAGAGACTGGTGCTGAAGGTTCCTGCTTGGGAATTAGGGTCCTATCCTCTATTAGAGATAGTTAGCCTTCAATTATTTTAATGTGTGTGCTAATGAGAGACTGGTGCTGAAGGTTCCTTCTTGGGAATTAGGGTCCTGTCCTCTGTTAGAGATAGTTAGCCTTCAATTATTTTAATAAGTGTGCTAACCAGAGACTGGTGCTGAAGGTTCCTGCTTGGGAATTAGGGTCCTGTTATCTGTTAGAGATAGTTACCCTCCAATTATTTTAATGAGTGTGCTAATCAGAGACTGGTGCTGAAGGTTCATGCTTGGGAATTAGGGTCCTTCTCTCTGTTAAGAACCAGTTAGTCTTCAACGTGTGTCAATTGTTTCAGTCAAGTAATGAGTTCATGAAGTGTGATGTTTGGAAACAGGTGCTGAAGATTCCTGCTTGGGAATTAGGGTCCTGTTCTTTGGTTACAGAATAGTTGGTCTTTCCTGTTGCAACATCTTGTTGTTATTTTAATGTAATCCAGGATTCTTCAATTAATCATTTCTTTAAACTTTGAGTTCTGCAATAGGTAGGTCGCTTTCCTGTAATTCAAGTTAGAAATTCAGTTTGTTCAAGGCAAGTGTGATTAATATAGTTTTTACTACAACTCTAGGTTTCTTTTGAGATTGAGCATATATAGTGTGTGGTTACCTTTGAAATAAACAGACTTCCCTGGGTTGACAATTTATGTAGCACTTGATTGTTTAGATTAAATAAGCAATTATAGTGACCAACAGTACTCTAGTACATTCCAACGAATGTGAATAGATGTGTTGAAGTTGAACATCCGTGGAATCATTCGATCAGGGGTCAATGATGTAAACCCACTATCAGAAGCGAGGAGGCCTGCCATTGAGGCATACAAGTCCCAAGGTACTAACTGGTTTCTAAGTCTAGTTCCTGGATAATGTGTTGAAGTCAAAAGGAATAGACTCATCACAGGAGGGCCTTGATGTATCCCCCATCAATGACACGAAACTGACACATAGTTGTAAATTGGTAGATCAAATGAACATTGATTAACACAAGTATTGAAACAAGAATATTTGTGGTGGATGACTCTCGAGGAAGATACTTCCATTGAACACTGAGGCGCAATAGAAGAAACATGACATGGAACAAAACATGGGCATGGAGAACCTGGTAGAAGCTGCACACAACCATCCAAAAAACATTAATGACAGGTTTCAAACCCAAGGCAGGCATACCTATTCTTGAGTGATAAAAACGTTTTAGGTATGGCCACCATAAAATTCACTGCAGATCCATAATTATATTGACAAAATGGTATAGCCATTGAAGATACAATATGGATTTATACTCCTATGACCTGAACTAATCGTAGCCACGAAGAATACATAGTGGATCTACAAGATGAAAAGACATAGCCACAACCAATAAAAAGTGGATCTATGTAACAGTATATGTGTCATAGTTTAAAAGAAAACTACTTCGCAACCTGGGAAAATTACATATAAGAGTGATGACTCAACCCAGGGTCTTCTTACCGATCCCGATGTAGTACGAATCTAACCATGTGAATAGATATCCTGATGTCGAACATGGCAGAAACCACTTGATTACCAGTCAATGATGTAAACCGTTAACAAGCGCGAGGGAAATCACCATTGATGTCAATGATTCCCAAGGTACTCTAGTACATTCCAAGGAATGTGAATAGATGTGTTGAATTTGAATATCCATGGAATCATCTGATTAGGGGTCAATGATGTAAACCCATTGTCGAAAGAAAGGAGGCCTGCAATTGAGGCATGTAGGTCCCAAGGTACTAACTAGTTTCTAAGTCTAGTTCTCGGATAATGTGTTCAAGTCAAAAGGAATAGACTCGTTGTAGGAGGGCCTTGACGTATCCCCCATCAATGACACGAAACTGACATAGAGATGTAAATTGGTAGATCAAATGAACATGGACTGACATGGTTATTGAAACAAGAATATTTGTGATGGATGACTCTCGAGGCAGATACTTCCCTTGAACAGTGAGGCACAACAGCAGAAACATGACATGGCCAAAAACATGATGATGCAATGGATACTGTGACTTTCATCGGTTGACCCAAAGGACTAAAGAAAACTCAGAGGATTGGCTCAGTGCAGAGGTTCACTGGGTTAAAATGTATGCAAATACAAAGTGTTGTGTTCATGGGCGACCGTAAGAGTTACTGGTAGTGTTCTCAAAAACTGTTTGTCTTGCTTCCTTCAATTTTTTCCCCCATCCAGATAGATGAGTACCTCTTTTTAATTTAACGAGCTCGAGGAGTGTAACACATGCTCGATATGAATCACCTTCGGTAAGTCCCTCTTCCTTTATTTAACAAACTAGAAGAAGTAAGGGTTTGGTCCCATATGGGTCCTTCAATGTGTAATTGTTTAACAAGTCGAGAGAAGGTAAAATTGATGGTTTTTCATATTTAGAGAGTCTGAAAACAACTTAAAGACGACTCCAATGTTGTCCTTTTTCATAATGTTAGTCTCATGAGGCTGAAAAATAGATAAATTATCACTCGAAAGACGCCCTTTCAAACCTTTTAATGAGTGTGAAAGGAAGCAAGATCACTCGACAATATTTTCATGTTTACAAAGTCTGAAAAGAGATTAAAGGAGACTTTGGGGGGTTCCCTTTTCATATATCCATTACAAGTATGAAAAAGTGATAAAAGTATACTCAGTTATATTCTCATGTTTTTGCGAGCACGAGAAAGAACAAAGACTCAGCTCGATAACTTATTCTCATGTATTTACGAGCATGAGAAAGAACAAAGACTAAGCTCAGTACTCTGCCCCCAGCTTGAAAGCTAGTGGCTTAACTCCAGAATGATCATCAAAGGATGGAGACATGCCCGCCCCCAAGGTTCAATTCATTCACCGACTTTGAGGTTGTCACCAATTGCTCTACTGGATGGAGAAAAAGGATAAGGGTGGATGAAATGAAGGTTCAAAAACGAGACCTAATGAAAGACTTGAATCGACATCTATGAGATCTGGCGAAAGACTCGACCTGACAGGAGAGGTGATTGTTTCATTTTTTAATGAGCTTGACACAGGAAAAGAATTATGCTCAAGGCTCCGGTTTCAATCCCTAGATTTTTGTTTCATTTTTTAACGAGCTTGCTATAGAGAGGAAAACTATGCTCAAGGCCTCTGTTTCATTTTTTAACGAGCTTGCCATAGAGAAGAGAAACTATGCTCAAGGCCTCTATTTCATTTTTTAATGAGCCTGCAACAAAGAAGAGAAACTATGCTCGTAGATTTTGTTTCATTTTTTCATGAGCTTTCCACAGAGAGAAAAACTATGCTCGTGACCTCTTCTTGATCATGGCTTCCAAGAGGATAATTCTCTGGAAGGACACCATGTCAAGGGACAAAACTCAGTCATGGATTCCAAGAGATCTTTGCTGGATGGAAGAAGAACACTCTGGAAGGAACACATGTCGAGGGTCTCAGCAGGTGTAAGGATATCAGGCTCCAATAGCCCTACCGAAGAGATCACCATGTCAACTAACGGATCCAAAATATCAGAAGTTGAAGTCATGGGAGACAATGCCACATAATTGACATGTGGAAAGGACGACACTGTATTCATATAAGAACCATTTAGGGAGGTAACCCAATCAGGACCAATGAATGAAAGTTGATAAATAGTCACCATTCTTCCATCATGCTGGAAATATATCACACGAAAAACAGTGGACACAATAGCTTTCATGACATAGACATAATCCTGCCCAAGGAGTAAAGCGAAATCCAATGGGTCTCGGACTACCATGACATCAATAAAGTAAGTTTTCCCTCCAAAAGTTATGGGAAACTGAGGAAGGGTCCCTAAAGGTTGACTGATTATTTTTTTAAAAGGTAACAGATTATGTGTAATCGATGCAAGCTAAGGACAACCCAAAGCGTGACAAGCAACAGAGGAAAAACTACTAACAGACGCACCTTCATCTATCAGCATTTGATGAACGTCCCGACCACAAACCTGTACTGTAATCTGGAAAGGAATGTGAGAGGGAAGACAAGGTCCAGTTAGTGCAACCCAATAAAAAAGGATGGCCTCATTACTTGGAGGGTGTTTCGCGGGAGAAGGAGGAATGCCCCCCAACACGGTAGATTCTGTATCAATGAGAAAAAAGTGAGCAGTATCGGGTTTACTCTCTAGAGGGAGAGTAGGATCGACCGATGATGGGATCGGATCTACCACACTGACACTCTTCAGAGGAAGAGTGGGATTGACCGATGAAGTAACTGGAGCAACCACTTTGGCACTCTTCGGATGAAGGGTGGGATTGACCGAGGAAGGGACTGGATCAGTCACTTTGACACTCTTCGGATGAAGGGTGGGACTGACCGAGGAAGGAAATGGATTAGTCACTTTGGCACTTCTCAATGGAGGAGTGGGATCGATCGATAGCGAATCAACCACTTTGGCACTCCTCAAGCGAGGAGTGGGATCGACCGATGGAAGAACCATTTCAACCACTTTGACACTCTTTGGATGAAGGGTGGAAATGACCAAGGAAGGAACTGGATCAGTCACTTTGGGTTCACTCTGTAGATGAAGAGTGGGGCCGACCGATGACAGAACTGGATCAACTACTTTAGTTATCAGTTCAACCGAGGATGAAACTAGATTGACCACCTGATCAACTGGATTGACCATTCCATCAACTAACGATGGGTTGGGGGAAATCTTATGATAACCAGTTGGAAGTTGAAGTTTTACCAAAATAGAAGAGAAGAAGCCTCATCCATGCGAGGACAAAGGTGAGAATAATGATCACCTTCGCATAACATACAAGGGAATTTGACAGTTGTCTTCTTCTTACCAACCTTAACATCACTAGTTGACGGGGCATCACTAGCGTGTCTAGCAAAGGTCGATGACCTGGAGGACCACATTTCTAATACCTTGGGAATACCATGGAAATCCCTCAGAAAGTGGTCACCCTTACAAAGACTGGAAGGGAATTTGGGTTTCAGATTCTTCATTTTAATCTTGTTGACCTCATCAATACTCCCAGTACTATTAACAGTGACTAGTTGCTTGGATCCAACATCTGATGTTATTGGAGACTTGGTTCTTTTTGGGCTCTTCTTCTTCTTCTCTTTCTGTTTCTTCTTCTTCTGATCAACTTGGCTACTTTCTTTAGAGATTTCACTAGGCGAAGAAGGAGAAAAGGGAGGAGACTTGATGGGTGAAGAAGGAAAAAAGTCGACATGAGGTTGATGTGTGGGTGGTGTACTAACATCTAAAGTATTAGGTGCAATTGAATCACTGGGAGGATTCGAGATAATCGGAGTGGGAAACAACCAAACCGGTAATCCAATGGTGAGTCTCGGAAGACTCAGTGTGGTAATGTATGGAGGACCAAAGTTTACAAAAGAAGGAAAGGTGTAAGGTTCCCTGGGACAAGGGGTTCCTCCATTGGTACTCTCAGGAGTTGATGCCATTAAAACTGACTCGACCTAAGGTCCACTAAGTAACACAAACAACACACACTATGAATCGGAGAAGAAAACAATCAAACAAACCTTCCCACAATGAAACCACTAGTTGGTGATGAAATCCAACATCACGAGATCAATATAGGAAGGGGCGGGGACAGAGAGGGTGGATCAGTTACGTTGGCAACCTGCTTAATAGACTTACGCCTTGGTGCAAGGTTCCACGCAGTAAATGTGGATTTACCATCCAAGGAACCCAAGTGAGTTTGACCAATGTCTATTCCAGGTACAGTGAGCCTCCCCTTCACTCTCACCTTGTGTGAGACCCTGAAGATTATGTCTACTAAGGTCACCAACTCGCAGTCATCCCCTGGGCGGGTACAGTCGATAGTCTAGTCCGAATGTGTGGGCAGGATAACAAGTCCAAAAACAACTCGAGAGGCTCCCACACATAACCATGGGTATACCCTCAAGTGACCCCTAATATACAATCCGACTACTATGAATAGTAAAACCACCAAGGGATAATCTTCGTAGCTCTTCCGAACGCGACCTCGTGCGTAACCCCTCTATGAGAGGGGGATCTCAGAAAGCCTATACGGAAATTGGATTTTATCTCCCAATCGCAAGATGCTAAGTTTGTTTGATAGCTTTGGAAAGTTATCCTTTCAACCTATTCCAAAGCCCTACACCTTAAACTAATGTAGGTTTTCTAACAAATATGTAAAAAAGTATGATAAATTTTATTTAAGAATTGATTTTAGTGGTTGTTGTTTACTCACAGGTGTATGAGAGTGAAAACTGATGATATTATGACTTAGTTCCCAAAACATGCATAAGAAATGATAAGCATACTTTTCTTTCGATGAATGTCTATTTAAGGGAAGGAGAAGGATTTTCCTTTCACTTTGAAACACTAAGATGCAATGACCTCATGCAATAGTCCTCAACAAGGAATCCAATACAATGCTAAAATGTTTATATGTGACGGATAATCAGTAGATGTAAAGCTTCCTATGTTAATAAAACTTCAAGATCTGTGATATTTAAGCAACCGGAAGCAAACTTCACATAAACAAAACACACCCTCATGGTGATCAAACAAGAAAAAGAAAACCAAAAACTCAAAAAGAAGGAAAAAGGGCTTGGACAAGATGACCTCAAATATTAGAAGGAAAAGTACAAAAGACCTTTGAATCTCCTTACAAAGTTTTCACTCAATCAGATAAATGAGAAGAAAATGACAAACTGACTCTAAATCGTCAAGGACAAAGAGTTATTTCAAAGTAAGGACAAATGTCAAAAAATCAAAACAAAAGAGGATGAATTCTCAGAAATCAGGTGTTGAAGGCCAATGACAAAGATGTATCGAGGTTACAAGATGCCTGAGAAAGTGCCAAAAGCAAGAAATGAACTCAGGGATTGAAAACCTAGAAGAGTTTTCACAGAAAAAGGGGCAGCGCTCTGGTGTAAAGGGAACTAGATCATTCCAACGCTCTGTGTAAGACCAACAGGGAGTGTTAACGCTCTGATAGCAAGGACAAAGGAGCGATAGGCTTCAAAAGTTCAGAAACATGCCCAGAAACTCAAAACATTAAACAAACTCAGTCAATCGAATTGAATATGATAAAATCAAGAGCCAATCATTCAGATCTAAGAATCAAAGAGATAGTATGGAGAAGGTCAAATAATGAGAAAAATCCAAGACAAGACCTAGGAAAGGAAATAGAAATCAAGGTCCCTCCCCAGTGGAGTCACCAATTTTTGTTATAGGTGAATCCTCCTGCAGACATGCAGATTCCCTCTTGGTATCTAGACCCCTAAAACCAAGACAGAAAATGTGCTATCAATGGTCACTGACATCCTTTTAGATCTAATTAAGCTAATGATTGAAGAGGAAGAAGAAAAGTGTACCTTTTTAGATGGCGTTTTTCCTCGCAAAGTCCAAGTTGAGCTTCAATCCCGAGCTCCTCGATAGGTCCTGTAGAATAAACAAAGATACAACAAGATTCCTATTCTACTGAGATTAACTCAAATACAAATCTATCTACTGAAGACAAGTTCATGTGGAACAAACATAAACTTGAAAGAAACAGGCCAAGCATGTATGTGTATTTATGAGAACAAATGAAGAGTACTTACAATCTTCCGATGAAGGTGAAATAGCTTCTTCCAACTCTCCTTGTCCAACCCCTTTTTCTCAAGTAATCTACATTTATTATGCTTCAATGGCATCTCACTTATGGGATCATAAGTTTGGTGTAATTCGCAATCTCCATATCTTGTATATTACCTATGAGATCATAGATTTCATATCTCCAATCTTTTATGTACCTTTTACCATGAGAAGGCCTCCTTATATAACATTGGATAGGCCGAACCACTTGAGAGATATTTGGTATAAGTTGAGGATTCCTAAAAATTCGACGTAAATCTTAATCATGAAATCTCTCAAACTGTTTAATGCTTATCCATAGATATTGATAGTATCAGCTTACCTTATATAGGGAATGTTGTATAGATGATAGCGAGTGATAATAGCGAATGTAAAAAGTATACTGTCAGAACCAGACGATACTTATCATTGTCATGTATGAAGTAAAAGACTGTTGATCCAATTTACTAGTTGAATTAATACAGAAGATCTTTTATGTCAATTCTTGGATGTGAGTGAAAAGTTTTAGTCTATTATTTTCTTAAGAGGTTCCTTGTTGGTTTGGCAAGGGCCCACCGCCCCAACTAAGGTAAACCTCCTTGTATACATTTTGTGTGTTTGTGTGGATATTTTACAATAGTGTGTGAGTGATTGCTCTTTACTTCATTTTCAGGATTGAGCATTGGGTTAATCATTTTGGATTGGTGTGAATGAGAAGGTGTTAGATCGAATAGACATTTCATTCTTAAATGTTGAAGGTATCTATTTCATGATTTGAAGTGTGGAACTGATATTTTGAGTTTATGACTATAGTAGATCTAGTATCTCAAGGGACCAGAAGACTTTATATTCCATCTTCATGCTCTGTAATAAAGTCTTTCAGTTATACTAAACACCCCTTGTGCTGGTTTGGTTTAATTACATGCAGTTGAAGTTGGTTTTGGTTTCAAGAATGGTTGGAATTGATTGTTTTAATTGCTATAGGAGACAAGCTTCTTAAAGTTCATCTTTTCAATTCAAGAGCCTAAAATGAATAGAATTGTTTCTCTAGGACAACATCTCTTTGATTGACTGTTTGTTTAAGTTTCATTATCAATTTTCTCTTCTAGGCTCAAAGATATTTTGAAGTATTTAGAAATCTTAGAAACAGGGTTTTTATGTTATTAATTATTTTCTATATGCAACAGACTTAGGTAGGTTACTTGTTCTCGACACATATAGTGTAACGACTCTTTCAATTAAGAATCCCGGATTGACATTTAAATGAGTGTGAGATATATGTTGTTCCTGAGTCTGTACTAAGGCTCAAAGTACAGTGTCAAGGCATCCGAAAAGAGGTAAAAGATGTATACAGTAATAGAATCTCCTCGTTATTAGAATCTAAGGAAGATTTCTATGTTCCCTACGCCTAGCTTCCAA
>SNQJ01S0117478.1:7173-22977 GCA_010110895.2 Picea sitchensis
TCAAACTCAATTCTGTCCCTGTAGGACTGTGGTAAAAAACTTAGGAACCATTGGATTTTTACCTTGTCCTCTCGGATATAAGGTATGAACCTTAGTGGTTCCAAGAACTTGTTTATAATATCCTCCATTGTCATTTGACCAAGTCGTAACTCATAAAACTCTTTGGTTTTATTGTCATAGTAACTTTCAAATAGGCACTATTTCTTAAAATATTTCTTAAAGTCATACCACTCCATTTATTTCTCTTTTAATCCCTTGGCCAATTTCAGATCTTGCCACCAGATGCTAGCCTTTCCCTTCAGATTGTAAATGGCCATTCTGACCTTCATGTTGCTTGAATAGTTATATATCTGGAAATATTTTTTGATGTCTAATAATCGTGCCTCAACTTCCACTCCTGTTCTAGATTCTCCATCAAAGGTAGCTAGCTTAATTTTCTTAAATTCTCCTTCAAGGTGGTCTACTTGTTTTCTCTTTCTGTCTGGTTTTGTATTGTCCTCAGGTGAATATGTACCTTCAGACGATCTGTCTCCTTTTTCTTCTTTAGGTCCAGAGTTCTTGGATGCCCTCTTTCTAACCTCTTCGTTGTTATTATCATCCTTTGGGATTTTCTTTGTCACTATACTGAGCAACATGACTTCATTTATTTCTTGTTGGTCCTGCTGAGCTTTCTTCTGTTTTTCATTTTCGGCTTTGAAAACCTGTAGCTCAACGATGAGATTCCTCATTGTTTCCAGAAATTCAGTAGGTCATATCTTGTCACTATTTTGTCTCTAATTTTCAGGGAGTCTTTGTTCAGGATTTCGATTGATTTTGATTTCCCCGTCATTATGTGCTTCCATGTTTAACACAAAACAAAAAGATTTTTTTGTTTGTAACAATAAAGGTTTATTAGTTTTTTTCATAAATAGAATTAGATGTGTAATTAAATCAGATGGCCATGTTAAAGGTCCAAGTGTTGTAACCTTTGCTCTGATACCATATGTAATGATCCTCATATTTAGCACAAAAAAAAAATTATTTATATAATTTTTGGTAGTAAAGGGTTCTAATTAAGAAACCCTGTCGTCAACTTGGTTATGAAACTATGTACTAACCTTGCTACAAAAATCTAACATAAAATCCTTGCTACAACTCCTAGATTTCTACTTACCACAAGATTCCCTATTTATATCAAGAGTGGAAAGTTATAAGGAAAGGTCCTCAAGACTTTGACAAACCCCCTTCTTCTTTAAATTTTTTAACCCATATAAATATATATACAATATGTATGTAAGGGGTATTTTACAATGCATGTTACAACTCACTTTTAAATATCATAAGAATACTGAGTTTACACACAAACCCCCTTGTGGGTGTTATCCTAGGTAGATTTAACTGGTACTTAGTCATAATAGACATGGGTCCAGTTTTCTCTTTTCTCTTACACTAGACAACTAACCTAACGACCAAGTCTTCATTTTATTGTGGTTCTTGAAAATGGTGGTTGAGTGTCCAAAAAGTGTTAGATCCAAACGCCAGTGAAAATTTGATAGCTAGGATCTAACTGTTGCCTCGGATTTACATAGAGGGAGAGAATGGTTCAACCTAAGTTATGACAATGTCAAATTGAAAGCATTATTTAAGTGGAAGAGGAGGTATATTGTCATAAAATTTAAAGATCTGTAGCTTCATTTAATCGCCGCTTATGATTTCCTTTGTATTACTGGGCCCCATACCTGAGGTGTCACTCTCACTCTTCCACTATCACATGGCTACCCATCCTCCACACTTCATGCATTTACTACAGGGAATTGAGGTGACGCTTAGGGTTCGAAGTAGGCTTATAGTTTTATCATTCCTAAGTTTTCTTTTTCAAAGGGGTTCTGCTTACCCCAAATTTTAGAGGCTAAGCCCGTGAGTGAAGAAGGTCGCTCCATGGTGTAACTAATGGCATGACTGAGACCCTGGTAAGTTCTTCTTAAACCCAGTACCAAAATATCTAAAAAGGAGATGTAACCTTTGGAAATAATGTTAAGTATTCGATTTTTCTGTCAGCCACTGTAGTATTTGTTTCATGTTTTTTGTGTTCTTCCTCCTCGGAAGTTTCTCTACAATTCCTTTCGAGGTCACCCTTAGTATTGAAAAAAAATGTTTCCTGCCTGAGATTGTCGTTATTCCTTCTATTGTTAGATGATTGAAATCCCTCTGTAGTAGTTACCAAAATCTTTCGGATTTAGGGTTGATCGAAAGAATTTTTCATATCACAAGTAAGTGATGGGATTTTGTTTATCTGAGGAAGGTACAGGTCTTAAGAAAATTCCCCCTTTGAATTCCTTAAGTCATGGTATACAAGTTGACTTTTTTTCGTTGTTCCTATTACCATTCTTCCTCAAAGAGTTTCCCAAAGATAGGTTGGTCCTGTGGATAGTTCATAGGTGTAGACTCTTTATGTTTGGGTAGGGTAAGATGTTAAACTGTATTTCATTTACCTCTCCTGTAATAGATGGATTCATCATTCTGTAGTTCTGTTAGACCCTCGACTGGTTTTCTTTTTACTGATTTTATTATCCGTTTTCGAGACACTTGAATATTATATAGGAAATTCCTATGGCATGACTCTGTTCTTACTGTTGATACTGCTGGTTAAGTATATATGTTCATTATAGATTTGGTTAAGGATTTATTTAAACTTAAATCGTTAATTGTGTCCATAATTTGTATGAAAAGTCTGTGTTATTGCTTCGACTTTGTTCTTGTGGAAAATTTGTATAGCTTACAAGTTAAGAGTTTCGTCTATGAAAATTTGTTATTGTCACTAATGGTGGGCCTTGTTATTGCGAGGACCGATCATAAAATTACGCAATGCCCTCCTCCCTCGGTATGAACATCTATACGAACAACAGGTGATGGGGAAAGGTTTCAAACCCATGCCTCCAAAGATAAGTGTCTTTTTGAAAGGGAAAATCATTAGTTTAACTCTTATCATATTATTGCCACTATTTTTTTCTTTTGGCACTTAATCCCTGACTAAAAACTAATGTTTATAGGATTTGTTTCCTTGCAGGTTCTCTGTCTATGCAAGTTCTCAGACACCCTTCACTATCTCCTGCACAAAATGTATTTCAGTTCTGACCCCTTATATCTCAGGCTAACTTTACAGGTTCTAGAATCATCAAAGGGGATCACATTTCAACTAGCTCTGTTTAATAGTTAGTTATGTGTCTACTGTAATGTTTGTTGGGGTAAACCCTTGGGGTCATTTTTTTTCCACTAATGGCCTGATGCCAGTTCATGTATAAGTATTGAGTATGTAATTGAATATAGATCTGATCCACTATGTAATATACTTTTTCTTTAATTATTGAAAGGTAGTCTTGACCGAATTTACTCAGAAAGATAAACTATGTTAAAGTCTCCATGTCTTTCAATTTCGATCACCGTAATTGTTATTTGTGCACTCGACTATGTACTATGCCATTGGCCTATTCTATTACAGAAAGAGGAAAGTTTCCCATAGCTTAATAATGGAATTACGGATATCTTTTGGGTCTACTGAATTTGTTTTATGTTGAATGAATTACCTCGACTATTGCTTTTAGCTAGAGTATTCCAACTCCAATTCATTTAATTTATACTTCTTGTTGTAGGTCTGTCGAAAGTTCCTCATATTCATAATATCAAAAGAATTCCTATGAATATATACATATATTTTTGTATATGAATAATGGTTTATGTAGACCTAGGGTTTTGTATTTCATTGTAATGCCTGCCAATAAGAAAGAAATTCTATGAATATATATATATATATACCTATATATTTATACATACGTAATTGTTCATGTAGACATTAGAATTTGTATTTCATTTGTGAATCTAAATTTGCATTTACAGAAATATACTTATTCCAATATGCATATAGACTAGTTCTCAAACTATTCATGCTCAGATGATCATACCGAGAATTTCAACATAAAGGAAATGCCTCTATTATAACAGAAGTCAAGTTTTAGAAATTGATTACTTCCAGAATTAAATCACACCAATCCAGCCCATAACCTAGTAATTAAAATAAATTCTAACTTGCATACAGAATCTAATCCAGTCATAAATAGTGGTTCAGATTATTGTATCCATACAGACTTTTAAGGATTGTGTTATACCTGTAATCTAATTCACTCCACAAAGATAGAAATAATTCAATTTAGACACAAAAAGTACCTTACATCGGATATAAGATCATTCAAATAGAGAAGGAAAAAGAGTTACATATCTGAATGAGTTTGTGGGAAGACAAAGCGAACAACCATGTTCCTCCCAACCGTAGAACAAGGCAACCAAATCACCTGCCCAATTCACCCCCTAGACTAACCATGAATCCATGAGGGAAAACTTGGAATGTCCCCTTCAACAATATTTCCTCTATCTATGATCCTCTCCTTGCCTCACACTCAATATTCAGTGTTCATAACAGAAAGTATACAATAATTCTTTTATTTTCCAGCATACTCAGGAGCGTCCTGCCTCCTCACATATGCCATATATCCAAAAACAAAAATCCTTTTTGCCTAGGTCTTTTTCCCTCCTGTGAGAATTTTTGCAGCTTTCTAAATCCCTGATTTTCAGGGGCTATCAATGGCCAAAGCCCTGATTTGCCACTTGTAGCAATCAACCAAGGGTTAGTTCCAACATGTTCCCCACTCATGGAGTCATGGTCAGTTGAATTTAACTTGGTTGCTATTTTCCTACAACTGTCATAGTGAAATAACTAGTTTGGTCAAATCAAGTCTTTGTCCAATAGTCATAATAATTAATTACAATTCATTAAATTCAAAATTCAAAATTCCCATAAACGGAAAAAAATTTCCAAATTTGAATTTACCAAAAACGGAAAAAATTCTAACAATTTTCGAATTATAAAAATACTTGATTTTTGGGGATGTCACATTTTAACTCGGTAAAGGAGGTGTTTGACTTAGCATTTTGATTGAGAAGTTAAATTCCCCATAGCCTTAATATCGTTGTTTGACTTGATTCCCTTAGCATTTAATCCCTGAATTTTGCAACTGTCCTATTGGTTTTATTGATTTTTTGTGAAGAGTTGTTCTTTTTATTGCTAGGAGCCGAATCGATGGTTGTCACTTCAGTGCATAGTGACCTATAGATTCTAATGCCCTGTTTTTTTTTGTGTGCATGATGATGCGAAGGATATTTTGCCCAACTGTCTACATGTTGATTGTCCTAATTGATTGATTGTCTTGAATCCTCTTGTGATTGAATCTCTCTGCGTTTTCCATGCATTTCTAGGCAAATTAAGTCTGTGTTTAATACATCTCCTGTCGAATTTGCTGTGTTTTTTTCTTTTCTTTTTACATCTGGTATGCCAAGTAACTCTACCTTTTATTACTTGAAGGTGAAATTAATAGACATTTTTATACCTCTGGTTTGCAAATTTCCTGTGCCATCTACCTTGACAACGCTTTATTAATGATAACCTCTGCCTTTCTCAATTTATGCACTTGATTGATCATACCTACCTTTTGTCTGCTATTGACTTCATACTTGCATTTTGAACCACAAATTATGAGCCAATCCTTACATTGTTGACATACTTGCGTTTTAACATTGTGACAGTGATTCTATGCTCTCCGTTGGGATAGACAAATCGTTGATTACTGTGTGTTTTCCTGGTATAAAAAATGTAAATTTATTAACAGTGATTTTATATCTAATATGAGACAAAGAAATGTTTACTGCTATTCTAGTGATAGTGATTTTAGATTTAATGGGTGACAAAGAATTAATATATATGATGCGTGACAGTAGATTTTGTAACCAACAAATTTTATGTTTATATTTTATATTACTTATGCTGTGTAGAAGACAATGTTGTTTTGTGTACTTGACAACGTTTTATATAAATGCGTGACAGAGTGATGAGAACAACGCGTTTTTATATATCATGGTCAGTAATATTCTATATGGAGAATTTATATAGTGTGTAATAGAAAATTTATATCAGATTCCAGACCCTGATATCATTGTTATCTCCCTCCTTTGAATGCTTTTTTTTAACATCTCGAATTCTTTTTTTGTTAATAGACATAAGTGATGTTTTTTTTTTACTGAGCAAATGCTATATTTATCTCGGTGTGTGGGTTAACCGCATTATCTCTGCATGTTGGTAGACAACAATTGTCTCTGCGTTTTACACTTGTGCTCGATGTTTTTTATCCTCACACCTGTGCGTCCTTCACACCATTATTTCTTTGCGTTTTTAGACTACCTGTGCGTCCTTCACACCATTATTTATCTGCATTTTTAGACTACATGTGCATCCTTTACACATTCTTCTCCGTGTTTTGACTACTGTGCGTCCTTCACACAATTCCTTCTCCACGATTCTTCCAATCTATCTGTGCGTCCTTCACACAAACCTGCCCTGCCATTTTGTAAACTACCTCCACGACCTTCCGACAATCATCTCAACGTTCTTGTTTATCTGTGCGCTCTGCCCATTTGAGGCGGGGTACCAACGATTTCACATTATCCTTTCAGCTTGGGTAGTAAGACCTAGCGTAGATTCTGAGTCTCGCCTTACGCCTGTCCCATAACGCTTGCAGACACTGACACTTGGTGCTGTGCTTCCCTCTCTTAGGCTTGACGAGTTCGTACAGCTAGAATTGGCACTGGGCTTCCTTATTTCAGTCCGTTTTTTGTTCGATAGAACTACAACTAGAAATTTTAATTCGGTGGAATGTTACCCGGTTTAGTTGCTTCTGTATGAATTTGTTTTAGAATTTTAATTTTTCCAAAATTTTTATTTTAGAATCATCTTAAATTAGAGTTTTATTCTATTTTAGAATTAATTATGTCTAAAGGGTGTGGAATGATCATAGTGAAATTCCATTCTCGTTGAAAAGGATGCACTACATGAAAATCGAAGACCCTTAAAGGTTCTAGTAGTTAAGAATAAATTATCTCGCCTTGAAGGTTAATAAGTTGATTGTTGAGCTTGAATTATGTCATTGATATATGTTTTCCGTATTTATTCTTGATCGCCATGAATTTAGCGTGTTGGTGACTAGTTGAGTCATTATATTGGTTGCGCCTAGTAGAATAGAATGATTGTTGTTTATCAGTTCTATTGCACCAATACATGTTGTTGAATGATGAATGATGAATGATTGAGTGTAGCTTACTCGCGATGTACGTTAACTTGATTTATGACTAGTAAATGGTTATTCTTCTGGCGCGCAAGTAGATTATGTTGTATTAAATAATTGTCTAGTAATTTGTCTTCTTGTGCAACGAACTTAACTTGACAGATGATCGCTTTTACACTTGGTTAACGGTTAGATTCCATGGCTCATGGACTTCTACTGACATATAATCATTATGCATTATTATTGTTTGTTTATACTTTTGAATGATGTGTTGATGATGTTGCCGAGCAAGTGATGTGTTTAATGCAACAAAATAATTAGGTTGGTTATGACGCTTGTTGTTTTAAAAGGGGAATTGTCACATAGGGTATCTGACGAGGGGATCATTGTGCGCCCTGAGGAGGGAAATGATCATTGTGCGGCCTAACTGATAGATGTGAATGATTTCATGGTCGGAGTTTGTGCTTCCCGTGGTAGGTGTAGTTAACCGTTGTAAGCTTGTTGTTGGCGCTTGGGTTGCAACACCTTCATGTGTTGGGTTTGCGCGCCATAGAGGTTATAGTTAATGGTCATCGAGACCGTTGCATTGAGGTTGTGGATGTTGTCCTTAGCTCGTAGGCGTCGTCGCGTTGTGCGATGGATGGGAAGTCATTTCTTTCTTTTGATTTATGCATGTTTCGCCCAGTTGTTTGATGTGCTAATGTGTCGAGTTTTTGCCGTCTGTTTTCTATTCTATGGGCGTGGTGTTCATCATCCAGTTGTGTGGTTCAATTGTTATCGTTTTCCCTTATTGCCTAAAAAAAATAAAATCTTTCACTTTTTGCTTCGCTTGGATTCGTAACATTTCGGTTCGTTACAGAAAAACTAGAAAGAAATGAAAAGAATTTAAAGTTTTCCCATAAATCAATAGTTTAAAAAACAAAAATACGTATTTTTATTAAAAAGAAGAGCAAAAAATCCCTTCAAACTTAAAAAAATTTAAAAATTTAAAAAAAAAAAACTGAAAATAATCAAAATTCAATAAAATAATTTGTTTTTAACAAAAACACTAATACTACCTTAGCTACAAATTTATTTAAATATTTTTTTTTTGAAAATAAATATTTAACTATATAATATGTTAATAATGTTACAATGTTGTAATATAACATTCTTATATTATGCCAATGTTATATTGTTATCATATAACAATTTTATATTATAATATAACAATGCTATATTATAATTAAACATTTTTATATTATAACAATGTCATATTTTAACATTGTTATATTATAACAATGCTATATATAACATATAACATATCCATGGGACCTTCGGGGGGGTTGGTGCGATGCATCCCGTGGCCTTGGCCCAGGACCCGTGGACGCCCACGGGCCCTCGACCTCACCCGCGAGATGGTTGGCGCGATGTCGAGCATCATGCCAACCTACCCGTGACCCTGACCTAAGTCTCGTGGATATGTTATAGGTTATAGTATAACATTGCTATATTATAACCATGTTATATTATAAATAACATTGCTATATTATAACCATGTTATATTATAAATAACATTGTTATATATATATATATATATATATATATAACATTGTTATAATATAACAATGTAAGTTTTTATATAACATCGTTATATTATAGCATTGTTATAATATAACATTGTTATATTTATAACAATGTTATAATATAACATTATAAAATATGTTTATATTCTTTTTAGAAATTTATAACTTTGTTTTTTTTGTAAATTTTCTCTTTTAAGGTTTTTGATATAAATTTTATTTTTTTGTTGTAGTTATAATGTTTTTCAACTTATTTTTGGGATTTTTTTTTTTTTTTGTATTAAAATTTTTATTTTAGGTTTTTTAATTTGGGGTTTTGTGTATATGTTTTTTATTTTTTTGGGTGTTTTGCACATTTGTAATGTTTTTTTTGGTCTATAAGTGTTCTTTTTACATTTTTCTTAATTTTTTCTCATTTTCTCTTAGTTTATATTTTTTATTTTATGGTTTTATTTTCCTCTTTAATTTTTTAGTTCTTTAGGTTTTTCTTTCTCATATAAATTTGTTTTTAAAATGTTTTGTTTTTTTTAATTTAAATTTTGTTTGTTTTCTTATTTTTTAAAATTTTTAATTGATTAAAAAAAATGAATTATGTTTTTTTGCTAAATATTTAAAAATAGTGTTATTTAACTACAATTATTTTCTATGTATTCAAGTAAGGTAAAAAAAATGTGTGAAAAATGATATTTTCCACTATACTTAAAATGTATGGAACTATAACTTAATTAAGGACACATAATTACATGAAAAATCTTAATTTTGAAAAAATAAATGTTGTACAACATTTTTAACATTGGATGAAGCATGGAAATATGATTAAAAACACCATTGAATAAAAACAAATAAAGAAATAAAAATAGAAAAGTTTGAAAATAGATGAAAAAAGACCATTGAGAAAAAAAATAAAAATAAAAATTGAACAATTTGAAAATAAATGAAAAAACAAGCATTTAAAAAAACAAAGTGGAAACCTTATGTATCATAAAATTTAGAATATTAAAAAACCACCTAAAAAGGGAGGGGGTGCTACTGGCATCACCATTTCTAAAAATGGGGTAAAAAACTTGACCCCCCCCCAAAATGAGAACTCTGTAGAGTTCTCGTTAAGTTGGTAACTATGTTAACTCAATAAAGCTGGATCCTTTGCTAACGAGTGCCCTTGAACTATTTTTCCACAATATGATCACTCGATTCCTGTTGTATGCATTCGCGATTGAGATCTGTTGGTGTTAGTTGTTATGCTATCTCTGAGGTCTCCAATAATGGTGGGAAATAAGGTTGAAGGAGGTCCATGTTGAACACTGTAACATCCCACTCTGGCACACTGAGAGAACTTATTCTTTGAGGAAACTTGCTCGCAAGTGATCCAAATTATGATGATATTAAAACATTTGACTTTGATATTTATGCATTATGGGTAAATGGCATATTGTTTTACTGCATTGACATAGACAAGTGCTATTGACTCGGTTTTACTGAGTGTGCAGGGTTTTGGGACCTTGAGGATGCAGAGGCATCGATGGAACCCCTTGGACTCTGGATCGAGTTAGGGAGTGTGCTATTGGGGTTTGATTGTCTTAATGTCATATTAGTACCTCTGATTAGATGATATGATGTGGATATGTTCTGACATGATTTGTTGATGATGCAGGCTAACGATATCTTGTCGACCAAACTCACATATGGAGTGAAGGGGCCACACATGACTACCTGAGAGGTTGAGGGAGAGGTGTGGACAACAACCCTGCCACAACCTACTAGCACTCCCACCGTGGCTCGAACTGTAGGTTAACGATTACCTAGTTCGAGAGGACCCGCGATGCCATGAGGGCAGACTGCGATAGTCACTCACGATGATTCTAAGGGGCATGCAATAAGGTGAAGGCCTTATTACTTAGAAGCCCTTAGTCTCCCAGAAGTTCACTTGGCAGAGTGTTGACTCCAGAGGTTATTGATGGCTACCAATCAGTCAATATATGAGTGGCACCCTTGGAGCATGTGGTGCATCCTGAAGGGCACGTCACACAAAAGAAACAAAAGAGGGGAGTGGCACCTTTGGAGCACGTAGTGCATCCTGAAGGGCACGTCGCGTTGATGATGATAAAGGAACGACCCTGGATGGCCCTAAGACAATTAACACATTAAGAAATTTTAAAAAAGACTCCCCTAATTAAATGTCACCCAGTCCATAATCTAGTTCTAAGTCTAAAACATCGCTAAGGGTAAAATTTTGTCAAACCTTAAGAAAATATCTCAAAAAATAATAATAATAAAATAATATAGTTTAAAATAAAAACCGTTTAAGTAATAATTTTGGTCTTCATAAATTTTTGGGGTAAAATGAAGAGAGTAAGAAATTAATTAAAAGCTATGGATATAAAATATAAAGAAGAAATTAATTATTTTTAATTTTTGATAGTTTAAAAAGATGCTGAATTAATAATAAAAGGGAAAAGGGGTTAAATTGCAACTGCCATTTTTTTTAGCTCTAATAAAAAGGGGAAACAGGGAAATTATAACATTTAGGAAACTAGGGAATGGAGGTAACTTAAAAAGGGAAACATGGGAACTCATGGTAAAAAGCGGGAAACCAACTTGGTAAAGAATCTGCAACTTAAGAAACTTCTAATTTTGAACTGATTTAGCATTTTCTTTTTAGGGAAAGTTTTTGAAACCTGTAAGGAAATCTAGGGACACTTAGGAGTAATTTTAGGAGTAACTCTAGGTGGGTGAGGGAAATAAGACAATTAATAAATTAAAGGAAATAAATATTGGAGGAAAGTGGGGGATGGATGACACTTGTACGAAGGAGATTTTTTAGATGATTTTTATTAAAAGTTAACTTAAATGAGATTTAGGGAAAGAATGGAAGTTCTAAGACTCTATAAAAGAGAGGGAGGAGAAGGAAGAAGGGATCGACTGTTAGCATAACGTTATACTACCAGAATAGTGACTTGACTAATTTACTTATGGGAGTTGGGATTTCCTAACTTGGAGAGGAGTGGTAGCTCGGCCTTGTGAGGTGAGCTGGGAGCTAGATGTACCATCTGGATAGTGTGTGGCATCTTTGCGGCTTAGGGGGCTAAGGGGGAAGCAGATTACCCCTATCGATTGGCAGGGAGGTACCAGTGTAGTCTCGACAGTTGACGAGCGGGAGTGGTGCGAAGCCCGCAGGCAACACTCGGAGGAGGCAAAAGGGAAACGATACACTTCCCTGTTTGAATGATAACATGTTGTTAGGATGTATGAATAGGATCTGCATGTGTATTGAGTAGGTAGATGCATGTCTAGTCTCATGACCTTGAAATTTTAATGATGGCAAAGTTCTTTAATTCTGTGTTCTAATCGTTGGATAAGTTTAGCACTGCTTGTTATATATTTGCTAGATGAACCATCATGGTGTTACATTACCTCCTTTGTAACCTAAACTCTGTTGATGTCCTCTTGAATGGCCATGTTTCCTTTTTAAAATTATTGTGACTGTGATTAACTCTTTTGGACAGTCACCCTTATTTTCAACGTTATCCTCTACCCTGCTCGCTTTTTGACTAAATTTATATGTCTGAAATTATAAGTCTAAATTTATGGGTCTAAATGATTAGGTTGAAAGTGAACTCTAGAAGTAGTAGTTGGTTACTGCCATAAGAGTACAGGTATATGAAACGAATGATTTCGTGGCCTAATGCTTCAATATTACATAAAATAACAACTTGCTAAATGTAGATTAGCAGTCTATAAATATGAGCAATAGATTCAATAATCATATTTCTATGCCTTCATCACTCTAAATTAATTGTAATGCATTTTCATTTAGAAATTGTTTGATTTCTTGAAGTTGGGTGTTGTCTAGACAACCATGCAAGATGAGGTCATAGGCATTGCCAGGATTACGGGGAGTTATGTGTCTATTTTTCAAAACTTCCTTCATCGTTGCATCGTAAAACCCTCTAACTCCCTCCAACATTTAACTTTTCTAATGGACGCTTCAGTTGAAGAAGGTGCACTTTTCGATTGGCAATGAAGCATATATTTTACAGTGAATGTCGTGCTACTTGATTCCTAGCATGAATCGTTTCCATTTAATCTCTTGTCCTTTCACCCAACAACAGTTTGAATTTGTATCCCTTCGCCTCTGCTACCCTTATTCAATTCATACAATTTTCTCCCTGCAAACTGTGTTAAATTTCTTACTATTTTCTTTTGCCACTGTAAAGGTAAAGTCACATTTCTGAGAATGTTGTTTACCCCCTCCCTCGGTGAATGGTTGACTTTTGAACTGTTGAATGGATGAACTATTGAATCACTCCTTCACCTCTGCTAAATCACACCTATGTATGGCGGCTTCAATTCTACCTTTGGTGAATGTTTCATGCTTGGTTAGTTGGTTGCACTCATTTCCCTTTTTCCTTTTTTATATTTACAGAGTCCTCGGCAGTGTTTTGTTTTCTGGTTTTCCACAACATTTTTTTTTCCTTTGCAAAAATGATGAGACACAGCCTCTTCAGTTATTGATAGCGATCTTGAGCGTTCTGTATTCTAGGCGTGCCCGCTGAAGCTCCAGAAATATATGGTAATAATGGATGACAGGGGAAACAATTATCAAGGGCGTGACTGGTGGTAATTTCTATGGCAATTTTTTATGGCTGACACAATAATTGATGACAGTTCTTGGGCAACCATGGATTTAGCGTTACATATCTGTTACTGAATTTCGTAAGGAGCTTTAATTTACTTCATTAAACCTTTTGTTGTTTGATTCGTTGACACCACTATTATCTAATGGTTGTCCATATATGATATTACTCTTACCATTATATGCGAAGCCACTTGATGTGTAGTTGATTAACAAGCAGGTTAATTTCATTACCCACTTTTTGTTACAAATTCTTTATCCATATTACTGTTATTGAAATTGCAAGGTGGTAACATAATAGCTAAGACCTGGCATCAGTTAGAGCCTGCCAACTACTGCTAGTTACATTAAGGTTATTTTCCAAAGAAAACCTTTTGTGGTTAAATAATTATTTCTGATGATACCATTTTCCCTTAGGGTAGTCAATTGTTTGGACTATTTTGCAATTATGTGTCTAATAATAAATTAATCACTAAAACATGCATGAAAAGGGCGATTCTCTGACCACCTCATCCGTATAAATTAGGTAACAACTGAATTTACCGCCTACAGATTGATTTATAGCATGGATGAAAGAGCTAAGGTATTGTTTGCTTGCACCAGTTGGTAAGTTGGTTTTCTTTTTAATTAATTAATATTGTCCCATTCTTCTTTTCATTTAAACAATAATTTCTTCTATTTTTAACTATTATCAATCTATTATGTTAAGTGGTGAGCCAAAAATGTACAGGAACTATCATAGAGTAGACCTTGTTGTTCAAGTGGATGAAGTGTAAGATCAATATAGAAACTAGTTAGACATCCTCTAATGCTTAGGAAATGGTACTAGTTTATAATAATTGTTATATTATAACAAAGAAGTGCCATTTTGTAATAATAATAAATTATTATTATTATTCTTATAGGATGAGGAATTTGTGAAAATAATTGTTTAAGAGGATCATCTTGACTTATCACTACATATCTTAACGTTGGGATATCATAAGCTTGTAAGGAACGAAATATAATAGGACCTTCCAAAAGAGGCTAATTATGTTCCTTTAGTTTATCACATAAACAATGAGAAGAATAAACTATAATAATTGAGTCTTTCATCATTATAATTATTGGATTTATTAAACATATGGAGATATGTGCAATTCTCTAGTTTTGGTTCATGTTAATTAGAATTATATGAACTTGAGGTATAGTTGGTAAGTTTAATTAATTGATTATATTTGTCGATGCACTAGAAATACATTTATTATATCATACGTAGGATTACTTACTTTCCATAATAATCGAAAAACTATAGTCCTAGTGATGAAGGATTGAATTATAGGTCGCAAAATTGTCCTTGTTATATGTGAATTGACTATAGGTTACAATTTTTAATTATGATGGCTATGTTTCAATTGAAGTTCATTGATCTTCCTAATTTGGTTTTTATACCAAGATGGTGTTCCAGATATTTAGATCTTATTGTATTGACTTTTTTTATTCTTGAGAAAGCGTTTTATTCTAAATTATTGATGTTGAATTTCTAGGATTGATGGTTATACTAGGATTGCATGAGGGAATTAGACACCTCCTTGTTCCTCAGAACAGTCGCCATGCCTGATACCTTAAATAGTTAAAATCGATGGGAACCTGGGCTTGAGCATTTCTTATGTGTCTTGGAGGTCCTAACCATTGCAGGGTAGGACATGCGGGTAGTGTTGGCGGGCAAAATTGAACGCCCATCAAATGGAAGAGCGAGTCTGGTCCAGGGTTGTCTAAATAACTCAAGATGTTTCGTGTAACTTGTTCTGACAGGTTTAATGGCTCCGTTAGCCAATCTCAGAATCCTAAAAGAAATGAATAAAAGAGAGAAATAACTAACTAATTACTAAACACACTATATATATGTGCATATGTTCAAATGTAACTATAGTAGTTGTATTTAAGCAGAAGATATACAAGTCTTGTTTATTTACATGATTTCCAATATGCAAGTTTCAATCGAAACTTACGAAAATCAATGTGAAAAATGATTGCTTCTAGGAAGCACATAAAGAAAGCACATAAAAATATTTATTGTTTTTCTTTTATAAATTTAAACAATCTTGCAGAAAAAAGTTAATGAAACATGAACATGTGGATAGTCAAAGTTGAACCACACATTTTAATTTCAATGATATGTAAATGAAAAAAAAAATACAAAGAAGCTATCATGTCAGTGAATTAGTGAGGTGTATCCAAGCATCTGCATGAGTGGTGAACATCCAACTTCCATGTCCAAGAGAGAAATCTGCAATGAACCTAATGACTGTTCTAAATAAATTCAAAACATGTATTTGCAGCTTAGGTTTTAATGATAGAAACGAAAACACAAACATAAACCTATGATCTCATAATTATACATGATTACAACAAGATAAATCTAGAAGCAATCTATGCATTTTATCATTCAATTTAAAACTCAAAGATAAATCTCATTATTTAA